>PVIC010037596.1:0-18026 GCA_004025085.1 Thryonomys swinderianus | reverse complement strand
TTTCTGTGGGTGCCATTTGAGCATTCTTTCTCACCTGGGCACATGGGTACTCACCAGCAGGCTGTGACACAGAGCATGAAAATGCTGATGATTTGTCTCCAGCTCATCCCAGTCCAGCTGCCAACAGTTTGTGGGTCTAAGGATGAAGGGAAGTCCATACGTCAATGACTCACAGAGCCCACTAGATTTCAGAGCCCTGGGAAGAAAATGATGACGGAGGAAGATTCTTGAGTGATATTTAGAATCTCTACTCAGATTCACTTAAATTCAGCTCTAAGACTCTACTGTGAAAACTTTTAGATTGTGGTCACTGAATGACTTATCTTTCTACAACTAACCTCTAACATGGTGTCTGATACACAGAAATCTCTCAAAGATCAGGAACTTACATATGCGTGGATCCTATGGCATTAGAAAGCAATACAAATGGCTTTTGCAGTCACTGTTAATTTTACTCTAGAACTGGTTCCCCTGGAAGCAGAAATTCTAGTATTTAGAGAAATGGGTGGGGCAAAGGCAGATTCTGTGTGGATTTGCTTCTTGAAAGGTGGAGCTCTTGTATTGATAGCTAAACATAGTTGGCATTCCTTAAATATTTGCTGAGTGGTTAAACACACCTTCCTGATTTTGTTTCAGAGACTCATGCTCAGAGATTTTTCAGGATTTCCAGTTCTCATCCAGACAGCCAAGTGTTCTGCTGCAATACTTCTTTCTTTCGCCATCTTTGCTATTGGCCTCCATATGCTGAATAACCTGACTTAGTTTTTCATGCTGTATTTATAAATGGTACTCCGGAACTGACCCTTGATTGTCTAAATCTCTGGCCCTCTTGGCCACAGAACAAGTAAGAATAGCATTCGCATGGATTGGGAAGGTTCTCTTGGAGCTTACTTGATCACTCGGAGCTTGTAAGGAGAAGCTGATGACTGGGAAGCCATCTGGTAAAGTGTGCTGAAGTCTCCTTTGGGGTCATCCATTCTCAAGGACCCATCAGCTGTGCCAGGAAGCATGGATGGGCTGAGGATTCGCTCTTGGATATCACATTTCAGGCACACTACAATAAAAGCAGCATTGGAGGAGAGACTGTTGGTCACAAGTTACCTCCGGCTATGCTATTAAGAGACAACATCTGCCATTTCACTCCTACCAGGCAAAGAAAGGATGAGAAAGAGGTAGGGCCGTGGGAAGAGGAAAACATGACTGGTTTGAGAAGGTAAAGCTGGTCTGCAAACTATAGTATGTCTATTGCTCTACAAATTATTAACTTGTTTTCTACATCTGATACGAATTTTACTTGTTTTACTTCTAGAGTTGGTAGAGCAATTGTCTCAGCATGAGAGATCTGATTTGTAATCCAGTCTGAGAGGAAAATGGGTCCTTTGTGAAGCAGGCCTCTAATGCCAAAATATGCAGAAGCCCTTTTGCAGTCACAGAAGGAAATTTGCCTCTGGTGCTTTCCTGTGGCTAAGCTTTGGCAAGACTGCAAACCTGATGAAGGAAGAGCAGGAAAGCAGAAGTCAGGCAATCAGCTGACTGCTACTGTTTCTTTGTGGGCCCTTCTAGGCACATTCAGGGTTATGGGAGAAAAATAAGTTCCTTACATAGTTTACTTTTAATTCCCCCCAAAACTTGAGTGTTGGGCTTCCTTCTGAGCCTCAGAGCAATACTTCAGCATCAGACAGAAGTTCTGAAAAGGGTGTTAGGGTGAGTATGAGCCATTCATCTAAATATTACAGGGCCAGAGATTAAGCTCAGTGGTTCTGGCACCTGCCTAGCAAACTCAAGGTCCCTGGTTCATCCCCGGTAACCACATACAACAATATTGGGAGTGGTGACTCATGACCACTGGCAACCAGTACCACATACCACAGTGCCGGGCTGGTGGCTCACGCCTATAATCCCAGCACTCGGAAGGCTGAGGCAGGAGGATAGGTGAGTCCTAGACTAACCTGGGCTACATAGTGAGCTCAGGGTCAGTGTGAACTACAAAGTAGACCCCGTCTCAAAAAAAAAAAAATTACAGTCTTTTGTATTAAACTTCTGCTGTAAAAGTTACCTTCACATGCCACAGGGTACAATGTGCTGTTTCACTAGGCTTGACTCTTTTGTATTACCAAGTTTTTGAATAAAATACACACTTCATTTGAATACTGAGCAAACTTAACAAATATACAAATGCTGAGTACTTGAGATAGATGAGTTGATAGTAAGGATTTGGAAAATCACAGGATTAACTGCAGCATAAAGTAAAAACAAACATGGAACTCACAAGACAAAATAGAGTGGCAGATTTGATGTCAGATCTAGCTGGCTAACCTTGGTCCAGTGAATAAGACATAGACACTCATTTTGGGTGAGATAAGTCTTGGTCTGGTATGTGCCACAGTTTAGAAAGTAAAGGGAGACTTTTCCTAGGACTCTATCCCTCACTCTCTGACTTCTCCATTTCTGGTCCCTAGTCTTGAGGACAGGGCAGTTGTATCCATATGATTGCAGTAAGAATCACTAAGAGCCCTTAAAAAATACTGAGAGCCTTAAAAAATTATTGATGCACAGTTCCCACCTCAGACCATTTAAATCAGGATTTCTTGGGGTGGAGCCCAGGTGTAAATATTTTCAAGAAGTTGCTTATCTGTTCCTTATTGCAGTCATGAGAATTACCTGAATTATTGTCTGAGCAGTGTTCCAAAACTGGGGAAGCTGTTTAGCAGGGTTCAAATCTAGACCCAGATGTACTTCTTAGCACCCACAGTCCGGTGCAGAGATGGGAAAACCCACACCAGAGATTAAGAAAAGACACTTACCAATAGCTGCCCTGTACATTGTCTGCCATAGAGAAGCCTCTAAAGGAAGCACCTATAGGTAGGGGTGAAGGGCCCTAGGCAGCAAAAGAAGCAGGTCGGAGAGCTTCATAAAGTGTCAAAACTAAACATCTGAGGAGCACGCCTCCAAAAAGCCTGTACTAGGAGAGCTCACGGTTTTAGTGTCTGCTTCATTCTTTGTAGTTAGCCATAAGTCCAGAAATTCATGTGAGGTAATTTAATCAGTTTAAAAAGTAACAGATAACTAGCATATGATCTTACTTGTGATTGGCTTTAATTTCAGATAGGTCACATCTTCCCTAGAAGAGTTCTAATTTCTCCAGAACTCATTCCAACAGTGTTTGAACCTCTGGATTCCAACGAGGATCTCCACAATAGAAATGCTTACTAGAGTCTGGATATAAGTTTTACATACACCCTGAAGATATGCACACTTTTTAAATTGTTGATGCCGGGAATTGAACTCAGGGCCTCGAGCTTGCCAGGCAGGTGCTGCACTGTTGAACTACATCCCTGGCCCATGTGGAGACTTCTTTTTCTGAGACAGGGTCTCGCTTTGTAGTTCAGGCTGGCCCTGAGCTCACTATGTAGCCCAGGCAAGCCTTGAACTCAGCAATCCTCCTGTCTCTGCCTCCCGAGTGCTGGGATTACAGATGTGAGCCACCACGCCCGGCACTGTGGTATGTGGTATTGATTGCTGGTGGGCGTGAGTCTCCACGCCCAGCATTGTATGTGGTTATCGGGGATCGAACTCAGGACCTTGCGCTTGCAAGGCAGGCACCAGAACCACTGAGCTAACCCTCCGGCCCAGAGACTTCTTACCCATGATTACAGATGGAGAAGAGTGTTCTGACTCTGACCCTGGTGCTGAAAGTCCAAGAAAGAGTACAAGGAGGTAGGAGAGATAAAAATTCTGATTGGAGCTACAGGCAGATGTCATGCAACACTGGAAGAAAGGCTAGTTGCAGGAGTTTATGACTTTGAGGGCTCCTTCCTGTGAAAGAAGTGAATCTCTACCCCTTTTGTGCAGAATTGTGAAGCATGAGGCAGATTAGTGGTAGATAAGGCCAAGACTGTGGAGGTAGGTAGACCTGACTTGATTCTCTGATTTGAAAATGGCAAAATGTACAAAATATAGATTTCTGAGCTTGGTATAGTGGTGTAAGCCCACAATTCCAACTACTCAGAAGGATTCCAAATTCAAGGACAACCGAGGCAACTTAACAAGACCTTGTCTTGAAATAAAAAGGGCTGAGGATGTAACTCAGTTGGTAGATGCTTGCTTAGCATGCATGAAGTCTTGGATTTTAATACACACACACACACACACACACACACATATGATCCTAAGGAAAAGAATGTGCCCTGGAATTGTATAGCTTCAGATCTTGGCTGTTATTAATCTTCTGTGCAGCCCTGTAAAACTCTTTAATTTCTCAGTTTTCTCACATGGAAAAGAGGGACAATACTGCATTTAATTGATTTGAAGATATTTCTATTGACATCTCTATATCTGTCTTACAATTGCTCAGGGAGATCTCTCACAGGTACAGTACTTACAACTCTAACCTAAAAGAACTCTCTCAATTAGGATAAAGCAATACTTCTAATGTTCAATTGGCAAAGTTTTCTTAGTGGTACATACAATAAATGGCCTATTTTATAAGTGATAGCATCTTAGATTCAAGGACATAGGATAACAGTGCTGGCCTCATGATTCTGTGTAAAGATAAAATGGGATAGTGAACGAAAAAAAGTTAGTGTAGTGCTTGCAGCAAAAGGGAAGGTTCAAAAATGTTAACTGAAGCTGCCTCTTGTATAAAACTTCCAGCTATTTTTAATAGAGGAAAATGGAAAATGAATTTCAGAGGATGGGTCAGGGAGGAATTGGTATTGTCAGCCTGGGGCTAGATGGAAAGGAGGACTTGGGAAGAAGATTTGGATTCATGAAAGACAGATTAAAATCAAGTTCAGTTGTCAAAGTCATACCAGGTCTGAGGTTTAACCGGGGCAGGGAGCAAAGATCTGATGTCTCCCCCTAGAAAGAAAGGATCTCAGAAACCACAATCCTATTTAACTGTACCTAAGAAAGCTCTTCACTATTATGAAGAAACAATGGCCATATCAGAGTTATATTACAGTGGAAGAAATGAGAATTCATATGTACTACTAATGGCCAGGAAAAGCCCTCAGAGAAGGTAGAAATGTGAGTATGTCATGTCAGAGCCTATGAGAAAGGGTCTGGAAAGCACCATGCCCCAGTTCCACCTTTAACCCTGAATAATCTCTGTAGCTACTACCAGTCTTCTCTTCAGTGAGAAAAATGGGGACAAACTTCTACTTCTAAAAGATAAGACACACCTTCATCCTTCCTGTTAGGAGATGGGCCCTAGGGAACTGGCTTTCCTAAGTGAAGTGGTTGATTGTACTGTTGGCTCATTTTCCACTCCAGGTCCTGAGCAAACCTTCAAAAGGGTGAGGAATGCTAGGTGTGGTTGCCCATGCCTGTAATCGCAGAACTCGGGAGACAGAGACAGGAGGATTGCTGTGAGTAAAAGGCTGGCCTGGGGTACATACTGAATTCAGAGCCAGCCTGAACTACGAAGTGAGACCCTGTCTCAACGAAACAAAACAAAACCAAAACAAAACCAAACAAGGGTGAGAGAACAGAAATAGCCATATCCCTACCATTTAGTGAAAGTAAGACTGCCAGCCAGAAAAATATCCAAAACCTTGCCAGCATTTTTAGAACACTGGATTTATCCCTTAGTTTCAATAATTGTCTGAACTGCTTTGTGAAGAAAGCCTTGAGTTGCCCTCCCTGGGGCTTGCCACTGTAGCTAGCTTTAGTTTTCTTTAATTTGGTGCCTTCCTAGTGAGAAGATCTCTATTTAATAATTGTTCTCTTTATCTTGCCACAGGGCCTATTGATATTGTCAAGATAACAGATGCTTCAAATTATGGTGCCAATAATATTTACTGTATCAAAATTGAGAAAAAACATGATTCATCAAGTTCTCAGGTAATGTAGGCTGTTTTCCTATCATAGAGGTATCCAAGACTTTGTCCTTAACTAATTGGTTCTTATTATTTTGGCTTAATCAGCATCAGCTTTCTAACTGTACCATTTAAAAAACAATTCTCTCCTTGTCCTCATGCTAACACTGTACAGCCTTATCCAATCCTCATTTAATCTCTAAACCTCAATTACCTTTCAGTCTGATGACTCATCAATCTAGAGTCTTAATCTTAGACAATTCTGAAATAACCTATATCAGTGGTGAACCTATTTCACTTATGCCGCAGTGGGCTGTTTGCATCACTGAAAGCTCTACAAGGTTTGTCATTGCCGGCCTATGTAATAACCTTTTGGGGGTTCTCTACTTGGATTATCCCTGGTTCCGGAAAGGGTGTTAAAACACTGTGATGGAAGAAGAAGATGGATGTGTTCTTGGTCTGTTTCGCTGTTATATAGCCAGTCTTTGAAGAAAATCTCCATGCTGATCACATCATTGTCTATAGTCCGAAGGTCAATGTCAGTTCCCAGGGCAGAAATTTCTGTAGAAGAAAGGAAAGCAGTGGTTAAACTGTTTAATTATAGATTTTGAAAAATTTAAATGCACCTAAGTTTTGACCCATCAACTGCATCCCTAAATAGCTAGCCTACCCAAAGAAACATATATGCAAAGATGTTCATAACAGCATTATTTTAATGATGAATAATCAAAACCCCAAACAGGAAGCAATTTCAGTATGCATCAATAGGAGAGAGCTCAAATAAATTGTGGCACACTCAAACCATGGAATTTTATGTAGCTGTTAACCAAGTAAAGCTAAATGTTCTGGCATGGAAAGCTAGAAGACAGTAAGTGAATAAAGGACACTGAAGAGCAGATATAATATTGTTTCATTTACATGAACATAAAACTGTCTGCTTGAGTAAACAAAAATGTTTGTAAATGCACTTTACAAAGGTCTGGAAGGTTACTGTTAAACTGCTAACAGTGAACAGGAAGTGTATATGAAGCAGAGTTCTGAGATACGTTCCCTTTCTGCTATTCATATTTCTATCTTGTTTGAATTTTATTGTAATTTAATTGCAACTGTGTATTTCTTATGTTTAAAAATATTCTAGAATATAAAAGCCAAAAGTTATATAGCAAAGCAAATTAAAATTAGTTAACAAGGGGAACTTCAGCTTTATGTTGTTTTACATTAAAATGTATTTAATCATTATTTTATCATAAGTTGAATTTTAAGGAAATGAAAAAACAGACTACTGGGTTCTACCTTATGATACAGATTCTAAAGTTATTCATTGGGATGCTGTCTCACAAGTGTGCTTAGTGGCAAAGAGGATGGCGGTGGTCTGGTGGAGTATGATTCAATTCAAACTACAAGTGAGTGGTACTGAGTAGGGGGGTAGTGAGGCTTTGCTGGTGTACTTCTGGCTTTACACAGCACTAGCTCTGATGGGGCACCTGAGTCTGCAAGTAAAGGTTGTTAGTGAAAGTACTAGAGAAAGCACAGACAAAGGAAATGAGGTAAGGGTTGGAAAGAAAGCAAAGAGAATTCCAACGTTCTTCATTATGAGGGACTCTCTGAAATTCATTTACAACAAGCCTAAGAAAAGCCAGTTGTTCTAATGAATTAACTTCTGTGTATGACTCATGAACCCCAGAGAGAAAGTTGGTTTATTTCTAGAACAACATTCCTGAGCACAAGTTGGTAGAGGTGGCAGACTTTCCACAGAGAACAAAGGGGCTTCAGTTCAATATGTTGGTTCCAACACAGGGGAGGTATGAGTAGAGTTAGGTGACTTCATGTCATATTTAGCAACTTATGCTGCGGTTGACAGGGGAGAATCAAATGCATTTTTTCTGTGGCCAGGATAATTAAAATTCCACCATATTCCATGGATAGTTATTTCATTCATATATGATCTATATGACACTATTTGTCCTAAAGGAATTCATAAAAATGACATTTTCTTGCCCATTTTGCCTCAATTTCTCATTGGCCCTATTATATTTCAGAATACCATAGCGATAAATACAAAGCCATTGGCAAAGAAATATGTCTTGTAAATAAAGGGATACAGCTTTTAAAAAATTATGTGAATCTTGTTTTGTCACAGGCAAAACAAGAAGTAGTTTAATTTTTCTGAGCTGTTGCCTGGACTTTGACTTGAGTAGCAGGTATGGAAAATAGTTTCTCTTCAGTGAGGCCAAAATACGGAAGCATAAGAGGGTGATTATGGAACTAAAAAAAATGGAATTGAGCAAAGGAGCTCAGAAAGTAAGATACAGTTGCTTAGAGTTCAAATGACAAAATTCTGAAGAAGAGAAAAAAAGGATAAAGGACAGATTAGAAATTCTTACCATGGGCCATGTAAGGGAACAAAGCACAATTATCTACTATAAACAATCTTTAAAAATGGGTGTTTCCTCAGACAGTCAAATACAATAGACAGTATGGTAAGATCAACAAAAAATAGACTCCTTTAAGAATGGAGGACAATTTATAGAGCGAGATTTGGCTATAGCCTTATTGATGGTATTGGCATATCCAGAGGAGGAATGTGTCCATGACAGTGGGCAAGGATTGGCCAGAAATGGAGCACAGAGAAGGGGAGCAGCAGGGACACACACTGGTGGGTCTTCTCCAAGTGTGGCTCAGAGAAGGCACGCTGGATCAGGCATGCGTCCCAACAGAGCATTGTCTGTGATATCTGCTCTTCTTGGTGATTATGGAGTTTATGGCTCATTTCCCAAAATACTGTACCATTCCCTTTAGTTCTGAGCTTGGGAAGGTGAGCAGTTCTCCCGCAGTTCTTCCTGGGGCACCCGTCCTGAACATATAATCATCTGTGTAAAGGAAAACTATGCCTCATATCTCAGGCAGCCTAGACAGCAGGCAGGCTGGCACTCTTCTCTGCAGACACCCACCAACCTTCCTGAAGTCCTTTCTAATTTCTTAGACTACGCATTCTTTTTTTTTTAATTTGAGACAGGGTCTCACTTTGTAGTTCAGGCTGGCCCTGAGCTCACTATGTAGCCCAGGCAAGCCTCGAACTCAGCAATCCTCCTGCCTCTGCCTCTCGAGTGCTGGGATGACAGGAGTGAGCCACCACACCCAGCACTGTGGTATGGGGTATTGATTGTTGGTGGGTGTGAGGCTCACGCCCAGCATTGTATGTGGTTACTGGGGATTGAACTCAGGACCTTGCGCTTGCGAGGCAGGCGCCAGAACCACTGAGCTAACCCTCCGGCTCAGCCTATGTGTTCTTGAAAGACCCACAGACCAGAGATTCTTCCTTTGCAAAAATTCTTATATAATCATACAGGTGGTGTGCTTCAGGTTTGAGCCATGAGTTTTGCAATCTCACAAGGAAGAGAAGATTCTTCAAGGGACAGACTTATATTATTCATAATGAAAACTAATGTATAAACCAGAACACTTTAGTGGGAGGACTTCTCCATTTTCTCTGTCACTGGTTCCAGGTGTCCATTTCTTGTGTCTGAATTAGGCAGTCACCTTTAGCCATCCTAACAAGCTCCCTCTCTTTCTCTCTAATACTTAGTAGGCATGACTCCCAGTTCATTTTTCTGAAACATGGTTCTTCAGATTCTTCCTTTGTTACAGAGCTCATGTGCCTTCCTACTGTCACTTGCTCATCACAGTCCACTTGGTACAACTCATTATTCCTCAAGGACACTACTCTTCCTCAGTTACTGCTTGTCACTACCGTTGACATCCTCTTTGTCCATCCTTCAAAACCGAACTCAAATGGTACCTCCTTCACAGAGTCTGCTCTGATATCTCTCTCCATTGATATATTCCTATAGTTTTTGGTATATGTTCATAATATGCGTGGTTCACATTACATTAGCTTGGTACAGTTATTACATGGGAAGACATTTGATCACTCCTATTTAAAAAAACTCTCCAAGGGTAAGAATTTTTTCTTTTCATTTCCATCCTTCTCACCCTCTGCTCAGTGCCTCATAAACAACTGAAGCTTAGCAAATGACTGTTGAGTTGATCAACTGCTGTCATTACTTTTTCCTGTAACTTTTCGACTTCAGCGAGGTTAGCCTCTTTGTCACATGACTTCCTTCCTTCCTGAGTGCTCTTAACTCTGTTAATCTTTGGCCTTCTCCGTCGCTAGCATGCAACTCAGGACTGACTGTCCGGAAGTTATGCTGACAGATATCCACTTTACGTAGTACTTCTGGATTTCTAAGGGCTTCATTGGGGCAATCTTAATCACACTTGTTAATTTTATTTTTTTGAGAGGCTTGGTTTCAGAGCAGTCTTAAACTTATTATGTAATCTAGACTGGTCTCAAACTCGAAGTGATCTTCCTGGCTCAGTCTCCTGAGTGCTGTCAACATGGCAAACCTGATTTTTTTTCTGAAGGTTTTAAAAAATTTTCCTGAATTTATAAAAGGTGATAGGATTTAATGGAAGACCAGGGTTGGAGTGGTACCTTGAAAGTTATTAACTATGTGGTATGTGCCAAAGTGAGGACATTATAACTGTTTCACTGATATGAAATGATTCTCTAAGATTGACACGCAGGGGCTGGAGGGTTAGCTCAGTGGTTCTGGTGCCTGCCTCGCAAGCGCAAGGTCCTGAGTTCGATCCCCGGTAACCACATACAATGCTGGGCGTGGAGACTCACGCCCACCAACAATCAATACCACATACCACAATGCCGGGTGTGGTGGCTCACGCCTGTAATCCCAGCATTTAGGAGGCAGAGACAGGAGGATTGCTGAGTTCAAGGCTTGCCTGGGCTCCATAGTGAGCTCAGAGCCAGCCTGAACTACAAAGGGAGGCCCTGCCTCAAAATAAATAAATAAATAAATAAATAAATAAATAAATAAATAAATAAATAAATAAATAAATAAATAAATAAAAGATTGACACGCAGTAAGTCTAATAAAAATCATTTTCTTCCTCTTTTCTCATCAACAAAATGACTAGTTTATTTAAATAAGAATATATTTCTTTTCTTCCAGTTATTCCCTTTGGTCTCTCTGCTTTCTTTCCACCACTACCACGCAAAAGAACACCAACATATAACCATATTCCTCACAAATACAACTAAATGTGCCATACCTCAGGGTCAGGGAGATGTTTCTCTTCTCAAATGCAGAGAGCAGCTCCCACATTAGCTGGAGACCAGGGCACTGTGCTCCTGATGAAATGTCCCATCCCAACACCCAAGAGCATGAAATGTTGGGGTTACAGGAGAGAAGTGTGGCTCTGAGTGTTGAGTGTTCAGTGAGAGAAACCTGGGTCACTGCAGCTACAGAGCAGACTGCACTGACATCTTTGGACTTACTCTGCCCCCGTGTGGTCATAATCAGTGACACTCTTCACTGATTTTGAATTTCCGGAAGAGCCTCAATAATGGGAAAAATTAAGAAAGCCAAATGAATGAAAATCAGGTATTGCCTAATGCAGACCCTCTCAGAAGAAACCCTAAAACAGTATTTCACAACTGAAATGTGTTTAAAATAGGATTTCTACGTTGATGTACAATGCCTGTATTTCTCTTTTGACATGAACTGTCTGTAAGGTAAAGGCCAGTAAAATGGAGTCCACCCAGTTCTGTACATTCTTAGTCTCATAAAGGCTATGCTCTAGAAGCCAGACCTTTTCCTTTCCACTGACCTTCACATGACCTGTTCTAGGGCATTGTGGATGGGCTTTATGGATTTTAGAACACTCTGAAATTATATGTAATTTCATCTCTATCTGTATTGATGTATTTTGGTTGAGTAGTGAAGAGGAAAAGCCCGTAGCTTTTATCAGAATCTCTAAAAAGCTCTGTGACCCCTAAAAATGTCCATGTCCACTATCAAGACTATGCAGTCATAATACCTTAGCCCATCTTGGTTGACTTACAATTGGCAATGTCTACTCTCAGAATAGAGGAATATCTGGGGCTGGAGATTTAGCTCAGTGGTTCTGGCGCCTGCCTTGCAAGCACAAGGTCCGGAGTTTGATCCCCGTAACCACATAGAATGCTGGGCGTGGTGATTTACGCCCACCAGCAATCAATACTACATACCACAGTACTGGGTGTGGTGGCTCACGCCTGTAATCCCAGCACTCCGGAGGCAGAGACAGGAGGATTGCTGAGTTCAAGGCTTGCCTGGGCTCCATAGTGAGCTCAGAGACAGCCTGAACTACAAAGCGAGGCCCTGTCTCAAAAAAAAAAAACAAAAAACAAAAAACAAAAAACAAAACAAAAAGAATAGAGGAATATCTACACGATATTAACTAGGATGAGTAATCAGAGCAAATAAAGCTTGCTCAAAACAATGATGCTCAGTGATTCATTCACTGTCCTCAAATTCATACAACCTTCATCTGGATTTTTTTTGGCCTATATTTCATCTTGGAAATTGAACTCAGTGTATTTTAAAACTTTATTTTGAGATTAGAGTCTCATGAAATTCCTATGTTGCTCAGGCTGGGCATGAAATTATGATCCTCCTACCTCAGCCTCCCAGAGTGCTGGGATTACCAGTGTGCACTCTGCATTCTGTCTCTCTTCCTTTTTTATTTTTTTATTTTGAGACAGGGTTCTTTCATAAGGGAATGCACCTTGTTCAATAGGGCTCCACCCCCCTCATGGCCTAATCACTTCCTAATCCTGTCACATTGGTGATTAGGTTTCAACATATGAATTTTGGAAAAATAATAGCTCATAGTAGACCCTTCTACTCTGAAACAAGTCTCAACTTAATTCTGAAGTAGGTCTCAACCTAATTGCAAATGTTATATGTAGTGGTTTGTAAGCAATGAATTGGGGAAGGAAAAGTATTTTTTTTTTCTTTTTGGGAGAGTAGGCTTTTTTTAGTCTTTCTTTTCTTGGGGTTGTGTCCTATAAGGGGCACAAGTGGGACTGTCCTATGGGAGACTATGCTTTGCATCCTCACAGCTCTGGGGATGCAGAATTACTACTCCCTGTCAGTCCCAGTTTTGAGTTGGTCATTTGTCCTTCTATGGTCAGCCCAGAGCGGAGATCCTGCAGGGAGAGGAAAGAAGGCACTGCCTGGGGTTGGAGAGGAAGCGGGAGAGAGGAGGGGGGAGTGAGGGAGGGAGGGAAGGAGGAAGGGAGAGAGGGAGGGAGAGAGGAGAGTCTGAGGGCACCAGACACAGCAGACACAGACCATACTCACTTCTGCAGCCTAGCACTAGTTTAGTGTCTGCCATTAAACGGGAGTTCAGTAAATGCTGGACTGAACAGAAAACTTATTGTAGCCGGACTTTTACTTACTTTCTCTGTGACCTCAGGCTACTCACTTCTTTTCTCTAAACTCAATTTCTCCATCTGTAAAGTGGGAATGATAGAGATACCCAGGCTAGAGATTTATGTGAGTATAGAATGATGATACTTGACACCTGGAAACACTTACGAGCACTTTAAAGCATCATGCTTTAAAGTGTAAAGCACTTTTCCCCAGCTGTCTACCCAGACGTGAACATTGTCTACCCAGATGTGAACATTTTAGACACTGAAAGCCATGCCATTTCTTTCTTCTTCTTTTTTTTGATGAGAAGTTTTTTTTTTTTTTTTGAGACAGGGTCTCGCTTTGTAGTTCAGGCTGGCCCTGAGCTCACTATGTAGCCCAGGCAAGCCTCAACTCAGCAATCCTCCTGTCTCTGCCTCCCGAGTGCTGGGATTGAAGGTGTGAGCCATCATGCCCGGTACTGTAGTATGTGGTATTGATTGCTGGTGGGTGTGAGTCACCACGCCCAGCATTGTATGTGGTTACTGGGGATGGAACTCAGGACCACTGCGCTTGCAAGGCAGGTGCCGGAACTACCCAGCCAAGTCTCCGGCCCATGATGAGAATTTTTAATATAAAGTATGGGATCCAAGTTATAAGGAAATATATTTTATCTGTAGTTCTAAATAGTTCTATTTTTTTTCCCCAGGCATGGTGGTGCACACCTATAATCCCAGCATTTGGGAAGCTGATGCAGGAGGAATGTCATGAGTTTGAGGCCAGTCTGGGTTACATAGCGAATTCAAGGATAGCCTGTACTACATAGCAAGACCTTGTCTCAAAAAGCCAAAAAATAAGGTTTCATTTTTATTTTATTGAAAAAATCAGTCAATATGCAGAAGAGCTTTATTAATGTCTGAGATATACCAAAATATAAAATATTATTTGACCTGGAAAACACTAGACTTAGAAGACATTTAAAGAGTATCTTTTTTATGCAGAGATTATGTACTGCGTAAGCATTTACATTCTGTAAACAATGTAAATTGCAATGGAAAATTGAAAAGCTGATCAAGAAGAAACATTTTCTTCTGGAGTGTGGTAGGAGAGGAGAACAGGGAAATGGATTACCTAGAAGACTGAATGAAGAAGGAAGAAGTGTTAGAAAAGCAATAAATCTGTTGGAATAATTCAGAGAACCACACCAAGGAGTTTTCTTTCTTATTACCCAAGGGAGCCAAGAGAATGATCTCCTCTAACATGAAAATAGTAGAGGAAACATAAAATAAAAGACTTATTAGGAAGATGGGTAGAGTAAGAAAAATCTAAAAGAGACAATGAAACAAAACAAACAAACAAAAATCCTGCTGGGCGTGATGGCTCACACCTGTAATCTCAGCCCACAGGAGGCTGAGACAGGGGGACTGCCACATGTTTGAGGCCAGCCTGGACTACATAGTGAGTTCAGGGTCATCCTGAACTGCAAAGTGAAAGCCTATCTCAAATGACGAAAACAAAACAAAATAAAAAATAAAGTTCTAAAGCATATCCTAAAAAAAATTTAAATAGAGTGGAATAATATTGTGCTGATTGTATATGTATTTTTGTATCGCTGAATGAATAAATATCTTCAGGGTATGGGATTCCTAGAAGAGGATTGGTGACTCAAAACCAAGCACATGTAATTTTGTTAGATATTGTCAGATTCCTCTCTAAAAAAATTGTCCTATTATGTGTTCTACCAGAAACATATCAAAGTATAATTTTGCCAACAGAATATGCTGTGAGACTTTAATTTTTGCCAGTCTAACAGGTGGGTTGTAATCTAGGTCAAAAGAATGGGGTTGATATCTGAGTCATTCTTCACTGCAGGCACAACAGACTGCAGTTTGAATCTAACAAAATTAACTGTGTAAAAATAAACTTTCCAGAGGAATATAATATAATCCAGAGTGTCTATAGCATAATAGTCACAAAATACAATCCAAATGCTTTTGGGGTAGAGAGGAAGAAAAACTATGACCCAGTCTTAAAGGAAAACACAAACCAGCATATGCAGGTCTCAATATGAAAAAGATGTTGGACTTTCCAGATAATGACTTAAAGCCAGCATAATTAGAATTATGCTAATAGATATTCCTTATGTTCAAAATAATGAAATTATGTGAAACATCAATAGAAAGTATAAAAAGGACAAGACAGAAATTTCATGACTGAAAAATGCAGTATTTTGAAAAAAAATTTTGAAGTTGGGAGAGGAACAAGAGAGAAAAGTTTGGATAAAACAATCAAACCTGAAGAACAATTTTAAAAGGTTTTAGAGGTAGATAATTGGAATCCTAGAAAGAAAGAAGATAAAGGATGAGCCAGAAAAATGGCAGAATATTTCCCAACTTGGGTTAAACACATAGGTTAACGTATTCGAGAAGCCCAAACAAGACAAATTAGAAGAGATTCATGCAGTCATAACATTGTTGAGCTGCTGAAAAACAATCCTAAACTTCTTGAAAGCAACTTGAAAAATGATCCTTCCCAGGGAGAGAAAAATGATTTAAGGACTGCAATTTTTAAATTAGAAACTCTTTAGAAGACCAGATGACAGCTTTACAGTACTGAAAGAAAAAAACAAAAACACCTGTCAATCCTTAATTCTGTATACAAGAATCAGATAAGAGAGACATTTTCAGGCAAATAACAACTGAGAGACTTGTCCAGAACCATGCTACCAGAACCACCAAGGTTCTTCAACAATGAAAGAAATGATACCCCAGAGAAATTTGGGTCTTCAGGAATCAATGACGAGCATTAGAAATGGCAAATATGTGGGTAAAACAAGAGACAATTTTTCTCTTACTTTCTTTAAAACATGTTTGTTTAAAGAAAAATATATAACAAACCTTGTGGGTTTTATAATGGAGATATAATAAATATGGCAACTCGGCATAAAAGACAGTTCATGTGCATGGGGTATTTTATGTGAAATGCTATGTTAACTCTAAATAGTTTGTAAAAAAGTTAAAAAACTCTTAATCCTGGCAAGATTTCTGTATTTTATGTAAATGGAACTAACATTTTACATTACATGGTGAAAAGTTAAGGATACATAGTGTAAACCCTAGAGAAGGTGCTAAAAATAGTGTACATATGAATAGCTAATTGAATAGAAAAATAGAAACATAATTGTGAAATTTAAATAACTCCAGAGAAAGCAGAAATCATGGAAAAGAAGATAGATACTATTACCACTAAAACTACAGAAAATAAAAATAAAATGGTTAGATATATCCAACTTCATCAATACTTAAAGTAAGTGTTAATGGACTATACAATACAAATAAGACCCAGAGATTATCAGAATGAATAAAAGCAAGACTCAAGGGCTGGGAATTTAGCTCAGGGGTTCTGGTGTCTGCCTTGCAAGTGCAGGGTTCCAAGTTTGATTTCCCTGTACCACATACTTCTGGTTGTGGTAGCTCACACCTGTAATCCCAGCACTCGAGAGGCAGAGGAAGGAAGACTGCTCTGAGTTCCAGGCTTGCCTGGGCTACATAGTGAGTTCAGGGCCAGCCTGAATTACAAAGCAAGACCTTGTCTCAAAAAACCTTAAAAATTTTTTCCACACGAAGAGTTGTATACTGATACTTAGAAGCTTTATTCACAACAGAATAAGTGGAAACAATTGAAATGTGCTGTGAATGGTTAAACAAAATGTGACAGACTCGTGATATAGGAATCTTCAACAATTTCAAAAAACCTACTGTTACAAATATGGATGAATCTCACAATTGGAATGATAAAAGCTAGACATAAAGGAAATATATGATTCCACGTATATATAAAATGCAAAGTAGTCTGCAGATGAAAAGCAAATCAGAGGCTTATGCTGGGGATGGAGGGAGGGACAGAGCACAGAGGAACAGGAGGACTTCCGGGGTGACAAAAATTCTTTGTATCTTTTTTTGGTTTTGTTTTGTTTTTTGTTTTTTTGGAGACAGGGTCTTGCTTTGTAGTTCAGGCTGGCCCTGAGCTCATTGTGTAGCCCAGGCAAGCCTTGAACTCAGCAATCCTCCTGCTTCTGTCTCCTGAGTGCTGGGATTATAGGCGTAAACCACCACGCCCGGCAATTTTTTTGTATTTTGATTGCAGTGACAATTTGTGGACACACAGAACTATCAAAACTCACTGACATGTACTATGTAGATAGAACTTATGCCATATAACTTATTTCTCAATTAAGATGTGAAGACAATTTTTTAAAAATCCCAATTTTCAATAACTTTAGATTTTCTGAACTCTCAAATATCATTTAATTATAAATGGATAGTTGGCTATTTTTCTGAGATCATGGCTTCTGCTAATGAAATAAACAAAGATCTCTGTGTTAAAAATCACTAGTTAGTAGGGCTGGAGATTTAGCTCGGTGGTTCCAGTGCCTGCCTAGCAAGAGCAAGGTCCTGAGTTTGATCCCTAGTAACCACATAGAATAATACTGAGAGTTGTGACTCATACCCACCAGCAATCAGTACCACAAACCACAATGCCAGGCATGGTAATTGATTCATGCCTGTCATCCCAGCACTCGGGAGGCATAGGCAGGAGGAATGCTGAGTTCAAGGCTTGCCTGAGCTACATAGTGAGCTCAGGGCCAGCCTGAACTACAAAGTAAGACCCTGTCTCAAAAAACAAAACAAAACAACCCCCCTCTCCAAAAAACCAAAAACAAAAAATCATTAGTTAATAAATACAATAGGGGTTTTAATTTAGTCTTAATGTCACAGGGAAATGACTAATGCAGTTATCAAACACAGACTCAATGAAACATCTGTACTTTCTGGCCTATTTTCTAAGATGCTGAAAAGCAAAAAATAAATATATGGAATTTGACAACTGCACTGAAGCATAGAAGGGACTCCCCCACCCCTATTTCTCTCTGAAATCCTTTAAGAAGCAG
>PVIC010037595.1:0-17848 GCA_004025085.1 Thryonomys swinderianus | reverse complement strand
GGCTCAATTAAAATTTTAAAAAATGCAGTCCTATTCTCTAAGAAAACAATAAAAAACCTACATACACACATACACAAACACCTTAAGTATAGCAAAGAATCATAGAGTAGATATGTTACTCTCCCTATCCCATTTCTTTCCTCCATTCCATTCTTTCTTTTTCTTCTATTCTTAAGATGACCTAAATTTGAGTTTTATTTGACTGTGTATGTTTTTAGTTGTTCATGGAAAATGCACTGGCTAAATTCATTGATGGAAAGGATGTAATTGGATGTTAGGAATGACAATACTGAGATAATTTAAAAGAGACTAAAACATTTTTTTGATTGAAAGCAATTTGCTGTGCTAGTTATATAGGAAAAAAAAAATATTTCCTGGAAGAAGATAAACTAAAACAGGTAAGAATGCAAGAAAAAAAAATAGAATCTCCATTACCCAGAAGCAGCTGCTGTTTATATTCCAAAATGTGATGTTTATGACTTTTCCCATGGGAATTTATGTGTTTACAAACATTGATCCTTACTATTCATTATTCTTTCATTCAAAGATTTTCACACTGGTATGTATTACCAATTACTGGGTTAGAAAACTGATTTAGTGGTTAATGATCAGCATTAGAACAATTAATTTAAACAATACAAAGATGGTAGAGCAGAATGAGAATTAATACTATTTCAAACACACTCATATGTGCATGTAATGTCCCAGGATCACCTTCTAGTCATGTCCTTTTGGTCAGTAAAAATTCTAGAAAATTAAATTGTAGCTTGCTTTCCTTCACTAATACCAAAAAGTATTTATTTTTAACAAATATTGACATATACAATACTTTGAACTTTTCCTTGATGTTTTACCCACTGATCCTCTTCTACTAAAGAATAAGTTAGTTCTGATTCTTTTGTTCTATGCAGTAGTCAGAGACACTTTCAGGTTTTCTTTTCTTCAGTAGAATGAAGAAGCTAGTGGCGAACACAACATTTTCACTAGCTGGAAGTGTTCCACTGATGTGTATAAGTTTCATGTTGGAAAATTCTACCATTTTAAATAACTGCTTTCTACTTTGTGAAGAGATGTGATCCTTTTTCTTGGAGGGAATTAGTTTCATGCTCATGCTTCTCCAGTTTCATCTCGGGGAAGGAATCTTCTTTTGACTTTGGTCATGTGTAACAGTTTCTAAGCCATTATATTTCTTACAGTGGCTTACAGTGATTTCAGACACATTGAATCTCATTTGGAACTTGTTATTACTATGTTAATACTACAACAAATCCTCAGAAGATTAGGATTCTTGCAGCCCAAACAATAGAGATTTTGAAGTGACTTTTTCTTTATCTTTTTATTATTAATACAAATTGATTCTAAAATACAGCAACCTCTGTGCATTACCTGTTGTATTTAGTTATGATGAGTTTTACAATAAATTTTTACATGAAGCATTGCTTATGTCTCTGGATTTTGTATTGATTTCAAAAAGAAAAATAATTATGATTTCAGACTTGTTTGGTATTTTTTCTTCTTTTAGCCACCTTCAGTTCAGTCTTATGGATACTTTTTTCCTTCATTTGCTTTTAAGTTATTTTGGGCCATATCAGAGAATTAATGTAACTTTGAAGGATTAGTTTAAAAAGTGGGTGAATCTTTAATAAAGACGTTTCTCAGCCAAAGACCCAGTCTGCCAGTCAACAGTTTTTTCTTCCCTTGAATAAGGGTGTGGGATTAAAGAATATGGAGAATAAAATCGGATTGCTAAAGTTCACAACCATTTTGACTTTATAAAATTAGAGGGAGAAAAACCAATTTATGTGTTCACAGAAGAGTTGTAGTTGGGATTGCAAATGACTGCCACCAAAGCTCATCATGTGGAAGGTGTTGTTGACATTGATAGGATTTGAGGAACTGAATGAATCATCAGGAGGACGCTGAATTCATCAAGTAATTAATCAGTTGATGAGTTCATAATTCATTCAGTGCGCCTGTTACAGGGAAGTGGGACCTAACTGGATGGAGGGGCCACCGAAGCAGCACCTGTGAAGGAAAAGTCTCATGCCTGGCCCCTGATTCTCAGACTCCTGCCCTCCCAGTCTTGCTTCTCAGCTACCATGAGTTGAACAGACTTTCTCTTCCAGCCCTTCCTCTGTTTCCACCTGACAGCTAGCTAATTGGACTGAGATCTCTGAAACCATAAGCCAAATTAAATCTTCTGTCCCTTTGGTCAGGAGATTTAGCTCAGTGGTTCCAGTGTCTGCCTTGCAAGTGCAAAATCCTGAGTGCAATCCACATAACCACATACAACAATGCTGGGTGTGGTGACTCACACCCACCACCAATCAGTACCACATACCACAGTGCTGGGCGTGATGGCTCAGGCCTGTAATCCCAGCACTCAGGAGGCAGAGACAGGAGGACTGCTAAGTTTGAGGCTTGCCTAAGCTACATAGTGACCTCAGGGCCAGCCTGAACTACAAAGGAAGACCCTGTTTCAAAAAAAAAAATCTGTTCCTTAAGTTGTGCATGAACATACTTTGTGCCAGTGACAGAAATGTGACTAATACAAGCAATTTTAGAATTTATTTATGTATAACCATGTACAAAACAATTCATTATATTAAAAATCATACACTGTGATGAGTTTCTATAGGCACTCGGTACATAAGACAAGTTTTCTGAAATTTCTTTGACATAAGAAGGAAAGTAAATTTGTCAGAAGTTCAAGATGTTTTTCTCTGTAGCCTGCATCTCAAAGTGATCCCTTTGAATTGAAATCTTTATTTCTGAGATGTGATAAGAGTAGGGCTGAAAATGGTCTATCATAATTATTTCTAATTGATAGACTATCAGTTTTCTGTTAGCTGCAAGGAACATGCCGGCATGTGGTCACTATCTTTAAAGGGCTTTCATGTTTTCCAGCCTCATTGGGAAGCTTGAAAATTTGTCAAAAGAACCCTGTCAGATGGATCTAAAACTAGCACTCTATGTAAATAAAACAGATTGGTAGATGCGACAGTTGGACAGTGTGTGGCCCTCTTTCCTGTGAAGGCCATGAGTAGCTATCATGTCAGATGCAGCAAAGTTTTACTAGCTCTCACTAGCAGCAGAGGAATTGAAAACTTGGTAACTATGGTCTCATTTCAGGGTTTGGAAATAATTCAGGTTGGAGAGACCTCTAGTGGAGCTTTCTGGTCATGCCTGGTGGAGAATCAGGAGGAAAAAAAAAAGCAATAAAATGCTTGTAAAAAGTACATTTTTCACAGTGCTGTTGAGAGAGTCATTTTGTGATCTACTGTATCTTCATCTCACTATTTCAAATCTGAGATAAAAAAATTTTAAAATAGGATGAGTACCTAACTCTCTCTATATTGTGACAATTAAGCAAAAATAACAGTTTTATAGTTTTAAATACATAAGGAAATGAAAAGTAGATATTGTTGAGATAGATAATCTGGAGAAGGGAGAAGAAGGGGGAAGAAAAAGGAAAGTAAAGATGGTCACAGTGTGATGTATGTATGTATGTCCCAGTTCCCAAGATGGACATAATTGGGATGTATCAAAAATTAAAAATCAAAATAAAGTTTACTGGCAATTTAAAGATATATTAAAACACTTCATAATAATGGGGCATGAAACATAACCAGAGCTGTTCCCTCTTCAGGAGAAACATTAAATATTAAGTCTGATTGCATATATTTGGAAGCCAATTTAATTTTCTTTTTACAGTGTCACATGATTGAATTATAAATGCCAACAAGAAATTGCCAGATATTTTTATCTATCTTATTTCTGCATCTACAAAAATCCTACTTAAAACTGATTAAGAGTATAAACTATACATACAGTAATGTTCTGTCATCCCCCATCTACCTTAACTGATGGGCATCGTGGAAGTTTATGCCTTTTGTACAGTGGTATTCCAGCATATTATTTGATGTGATAAAATTAGTAGCCAGAGTAATTATCATAATGAAATTAAACCTGAAGGAATTTTTTTTAGCCTACAGGAATATTGCAAAATTTGATGTGCTTTTTTTCTGTTTATTGAAGTGCACATTTCAAATTAATGTTTCAGTCCAATCTATTTAGTTTAGTCTTGCTTATTTAGTAAATACCTCTTCATGGTTAATTGTATATTTTCCCAACTGTGTGCTCTTTGAAAACAAAGAAAGCGTCTTCTTACTTTCTTATATCTCCATACAGATATCGCTCCCTCATCTATATATTGCAGTTTCTCTACTTTCTTATGTGCGCATGCGCCTTTCTTCTGAATTCTTTGAAAGACAGTATTACACGGAACATGGACACTGGAGTCCATGCCTGGGGGTGTGGATAACATTTTCCTACTAGCTGAAGGTTCAAGTTTTTATTACTATTAATGCTCCCTTTACATAAATTCTCTTTCTCACTTATATATTCTCATTTTGGGCATTTTAAAAAATGTATCATTAAGAACTGTTTTCCAGAGTCAACCATACCAACAGGGTCAGTAAACTTGAATTTAAAAGATGGTAGTTTTCATAGAAAGCTACCATTTTTTTCTCCACAAGAAATGAAGCTAAAACGTAATACCATACTCTATTTTTATTATGTTATCACCCATAGGAGTCAAAGATATTTGTAGACCTCCATACAATTGCATTACATATTTCAAATATTATTCAGGCAATACGAAATTATGATGTCGACCTGCCATTAGACTTCAGTCTTAAATAGAAGCTCGTACATCGTCTTACAGATTTCTTTTAACACACTGGTAATTATTTCAGTATTGTATGGCTTTCTTTCTTCTCTTTGTATTTTATTTTCTGCATGTGTCCATAATCAATGAAGAGTTGTTGAGTCTCCTTCACTCTACCTTGTAAAATTTTAAAAAAAATTATTTCTTCACTCATTTCTGAGTTTTACCCAGTTCCTTTGTAGGTGAACAAAACATTTAATACAAAAAATTAAGACAATGTTTTAAAGGACCAAGAAATAGAGATACTTAGTAAACTGCTTCCTTTGCAGCCAATTTAAGAGAGAAGTATAAGGTAGAAAATGGCAAAGATGGCAGCTGGAATTAAGAAGAATAAAAAAATTGAATATCTGGAGGCAAGCAGAAAGGAGAAAGCAAAGAAGGGAATGAAAAAATATGATGGTAAATAGGGGGAAAAGGAAACAAAGTGTAGATATATAGGGAGTAGAGGGATGGTAAGGCGGGTAGAGCTCTGGCAAAAATACGAATCAAGATGTACAAGTCCACATTTCCAATGAGGAATGGATCAAAACGTTTTCCTACAATGTACCAATAAACCCTATTAAAAAAAAAAAGGAGAGGCATATCGGAGTCAGTGAGAATCAGTCCAAGGCCCATGGAGCTTGAGGCTGCCTTGGTACATGGATGATATGTGCTGAATGATGATCATGGAACCTACTGTGCCTAGTCAAAGTCTGGCTGGTGTGAGAAGAAATGTAAATGTACGCAGCATCTGATAGGAGAAATTCTCACTAATGGGTGTCCTAACCTTGGATCCTAACTTCAGCTACTATTTTGCTGGGTGGCCTTATGCAAAAGGCTTCACCTCTCAACAGTGGCAGAAAGGAGTCAAAGTTTATAGTCTCAGTTTCCTTCCAATCTTGTATGGCATGATTGATTTTACAACATGCTTGGAAATTCTAAACTGTTATCGAAAATGGTTACTAGAATTGTAAAGATCTTAGTCATTCTGGAACAATAGTACTAAACAATCTTTTTAAAAGTGCATAGAGTTTTTTTTTCACTGATTTTCTTTGCTTGAAGTATTTTGTATGTAGGAAATAGCTTATATATTCAATGCAGAAGGTGATGATTTTATACATACATACACTGCTGTGTAACTATCTCCCAGATCCAAGATACAGAAAATTTACTATAACCTGTAAGGACCTCTGCATTTCCTCCAGTTTATAATCTTTTTTCAGGTAACTACTCTCTATCCTCCATCAACACAGCTTACTTTTGCCTTTTTGTAGATTGTATTTTGTAGATTAAACCATACAGAATGGGCCTTCCATATCTATTTTCTTCCATCTAATACTCTTTTTATAAAAGTCAGTTAAATAAATGCATGTTGGAGTGGTTTACTGTATTTCATTCATGTGGAATACTCCATTAATATACCCAATTTATTTATTGATTCTACTATGATATACAGCTGTTTTCTTCCGCCTTGGGGAACTGTCATGAGTAAAAGTGCTATGAAAATTCTTCTATATGTACTTTAATAAATATGTGAACACTTTTCTGTGCTTTATATAGTTTTTATCTTTAATGGACTTTGCCAAATGATTTACTAAAGTTCCAATATGTATGCATCTTTCCTCTGGAGTATGTGAAATCCTAGCTGTCTCACACTGTCTGTCATATTCAATACTGTATTGTCAATCTTTTGGGTTTTATTCATTTCAGTGACATATGGTATACTCTGGTAGTGATTTTAGGTTTTCTTTTATAAATAATAATAATTGCAAAATGTAAAACCAGCCACCACTTCCCTAGATACATTTACTTTATGTCTTCTTCTTTACAAGCTACCAATGATTAGAGTGTATGCTAGATAAGCACACAGTTTCAAGTCAGTGGTTTAAAGAATTTGCTAGCTGCTTAAACACAAATGATTAAATTGCAAGTTCTCAGATATTGGTCAAAGGATACAAACTTTCAATGATAAGATTAATATGGTCTAGGGAGCCTGATGGGAGATGATGGGTGTTTTAATTGACTTAACTGTAATAATCATGTGTGCACAAATTGTACACATATCCCTGTCATGTTTCATACATTGACTATTCAGAACCTTCATTTGCTAATTAAATATTTTAAAAATTTAAAAGATAATAACAATGAGATATTAGACTTAGAACTTCAGAACTAGATGTATCTGTCACGGGGAATTCTAAAAATAATGTTTGTGGATAAATATATGGCTTTGTCATGTATTTTAAAAATGGAACTCTTGGGTCGGAGGGTTAGTTCAGTGGTTCTGGTGCCTGCCTCGCAAGCGCAAGGTCCTGAGTTCGATCCCGGTGACTACATAGAATGCTGGGCATGGTGACTCATGCCCACCAACCATCAATACCACATACCACAGTGCTGGGCATGGTGGCTCACACCTGTAATCCCAGCACTCAGGAGGCAGAGAAAGGAGGATTGCTGAGTTCCAGGCTTGCCCGGGCAACATAGTGAGCTCAGGGCCAGCCTGAACTACAAAGCAAGACCCTGTCTCAAAAAAAAAAATGGAACTCTCTGTATTAGAACTCATCAAACAGAATTCCAAAATTGCTATCTTCCCCACTGTTAAGCCATATTTTTCATTCACATTTTGGAAATTTTTCTTTGGTTCTTCAATTTTGGAAATTTTTCTTTGGTTATGACTATACCATGACTAAGGACAATATGCTCTTTCGGAAGTGAAATGTCTATAAAAATAATTTATTTTCTTGTATGCTCTGGTGCTGGCTGTCTCCCATAAGTGATCTACTCTGTACTGTTTGTGTTTATTCTTCCCCTTTTTGCCTTGAATATCCACTTTCCCTTTCTCCAAGTTATTACTGTCATATCAGTGACAGTCGACAGACCAGCTATTCATTAAAATTTGAAAGCACTCTTTTCCTGCTGCAATAACCAAAGACACTTCTGTTCTTGCTGCTAAATGTTAGTAGTTTTCTAGATTTCAGAGTCTAATTTGGCTAACAGCCATTTAAAGTAAGTATGCAATGGGAGAAATTTCATCTCAGTTGATAGTATAATACACACATTTCTTTCTAAATTTTTAAAAGGCTTCTCATAATAGTTCAAACATAAATTGCCTGTTTATATATTTTCATGATCATCACTAACATTTTTTTAAGAATATCACCACCAGACTGGAGATTTAGCTCAGAGGTTCTGGCACCTGCCTAGCAAGTGTAAGGTCTCTGGTTCAATCCCAGGTAACCACATACAACAATACTGGGCACGGTGACTCAAGCCCACCAGCAGTCAGTACCACACACCACAATGCCAGGCGTGGTGGTTCATGCCTGTAATTGCAGCACTCAGGAGGCAGAGGCAGGAGGATTGGTGAGTTCAAGGTTTACCTGGGATACATAGTGAGCTCAGGGCCCACCTAAAGTACAAAGCAAAACCTTGTCTTAAAACAAAACAAAACAACAACAACAACAAAAAAACACATCACCACCAACTCATACGTATTTCTCCTCAATGAATAAATGTCTTATAAGAAATACCTGTAAGAGTTTGGACTAACCTTAATGTAATTCCAAAATTATTGTTGCAGTTACCTTATTTGTCTACAGTTGTACCTATATACCTATATACAGTATTGTATAGTAATTGAAACATTAAAAAAATTGTAATTTTTGTACCCACAAACTGCTTTACCAGTTATGCTAAGACAAAAATATAATCTACTCAAAATTTGCATTATATGTAGAACACCTCTTTTTCTGTATGATAATAATTTGAAATAGCATCCATGTCAACAGCTCAAGAGCACACCATACAAATTATACATCTGCCTGATCAACGTGGAATTAGTATGTGACTTTAAAGTTGCTTCGTGTGAACTTGAGATTCTCATATAGGTTAGAGGGTGAAAGTTCTTGCTGTGTATGCCTTAGTACAACCAGAATACAGAATTGAATGTTACCCAAGTACGATAGAAAGAAGATTCCACAACTTGAACATACACATACCTTCCTTAACTACCTCTGTCTAACAAAACATTAACTTATTAGCCCGTAATAATCACATATGTTTATCAGATACAATATGATGCTTCAATACATGAAAACATTGTGAAATGAAAAATACACCTAGTTACCAAGTACATCTCTGTATATCCTATATTCTTTTGAAAAATCAGGCTGTTCTGATAACACCTGACAGTCATCCTGCCAGGCCACTCTGCAGACCTTAGTGACACTCCCATCCTTGTTTCAGGGACTGAGTTATCCAAGAGGATCAAGTTCTCACATACTAATCTTTTAAAAATTAAAAATCTTACACTTAAGAGGATATGCTTGTTTATAAACATAGATATTAAGATATGTAAGGAGAAAATATTTGTCTGGGTTGACTAAGGTAGTAATAAAGTTATAGCTAGGAATAGAATAAAGATCACATAATTTTCATTCTGTTTTTGCCAGAAACTTAATACGTATTATTAGATAGAAACTCTCAGGTCAGAATACAACATTTTCTACCATTTTCCCTTTATTAAATGTATTGGTACATTTGAGGTATACATTATGATCACATTTATCATTGAGAATTTGTTCCTGTACAGGATGTATCTTGATTCTATTTTTTCCCATTCCCTTGCCCTCTCTGTGATCCCCCAACTGCCCTATATACAGAAGCTTTGTTTCTGTATTTTATTTTGTTTTGTTTTGTTTTTAACCATCAACTTTTTCTTTCTTTTGCCCTCTCCCCCATTTCCCCATTCCCTTGGAAGATTTTCTTCCTATTTCACAATACCTATTATACATTCTGGACCTCCTTTACACCTTCAGTGTCTTACATTATAGAAATGATATCGCATCTACATATTTGTGTAAGTACTCATTCATAAATATGGCCTCAGAGTGTACCCATCTAGGTATATTATCATTTTTATGGCTAATACTCCATTTTTATTTTAAATACTCCACATCTTCGTTATTCACTCTCCAGTTAATGGGTATTTGGATTGTTAACAAGATTCACTATCACAAACTGAGTTGCTATAAACATGGGTGCACATATGTTGCAGTGATATTAATCTTTTAATTCTTTCATAAATATACCCAGTAGGGAAATAACAGGGTCCAATGGAACTTTAATCCTAGCTTTTTTGAGGAATCTCCACGCTCTGATATCCACAGTGGTTGCACCAGTCTACATTCCCACCAACAGTGAAGAAAGGTTTCTTTCTCACCACAGCCTCTTCAGCCTTTGTTGTTGGTTGATTTCTTGATAGCAGCCATTCTATGTGGAGTAAAATGAAATCTCAGTGTCGTTTTCATTTATGTCTCTTGTACATTGTTTCATAACATTTTCTACTTTTATACTTTACATTCTATGATGTGTGGAACTTTCATAATGCCACCAAAGCACATAGGAGTTTGTTTCTTGGCAGCATCTACAGATGGGGATAAAGCCAAAATACAAATCAAAAGGTGTGGCTTTAGAATCAGGAATAAAAAAATTTGGATTTAAACCCTCACTCTTTTGTTCATCAATGTAACCAGAAAAAGACTTGTTTTACATTGAATAACCTTCCAGTTTTCCTGTTCCCCCTCATGCTCTCAGTAAATCTATAATGTTTTTCTTTTAATCTCATACCAGTCATCCTGTAGTCCAACTCCCTTGCCCCCAGTTGCTTGATGGATGTTGCTATGCTTCCTAACCAGTCCTCTGTCTTTTCCTTTGCTTCGACATCATACCACACATCTGCTTAAAATTTGACAGCTTTCCATCTCACTGAGAAGAAAGGCTGAAGTCCTTACTGGGACCAAAAGAACTGTTTGTGGTGTACACATACTGAGCCTATTTTATCCTTTACTATGTTTACTCTTGCTGCCTACTTATTTTAGCCACACTGTGTTTATTACTATTTCTTGAGCACTATTTATTACTATTTCTTGAGAGTACCCCTTCTTTGCGACTGTTGCATTTTCTTTGTCTCCTGAATTATTTCTTTTCAATAATTTATATGTCTGACAATTTCAAGTTAATATTCAAAATTCTCTTACCCAGTTGAGTGGTCAATTCCAACCATACTCTTCCCATCATTCCATGCTTCACTTTTCAGTCTAGGTGTTTCCTGCTGTCTAACATGCTATGTATTTCAGTATTTATCTTTTTTCATCATCTGTCCTGCACTCCCCTATAATATGAAACATGAATGAAGATATGTGCTCATTGACTAACATAGAGTCTCAAACAGTGCCAGGTACATAGTAAGAACTAAGAAATATGTGTTGGATACCTAATAAATCAAGGAATGAACCTCTCCAGTTCTCTGAATATGTCAGAATAGCTCTTTTTAATGATCAAAGTTATAAAAAAAGTTTAGTGTAGTATACACATATATTGGATCAAATTGAATAATCAAAGTTAGTTTCACCCATTTATTTTTAAAGTAGCTACTAAAAATTCAGAACTACATACATAAGCTGCTGTGCTTTGCATTCTATTTCTGAGAATCACTGGCATCTTTGGATTTCATATGAAATCTGAGATGCAGAGACACAAGTGTTATCATGAATCGATAACCAGATCATGTAGAAAATCAAGTAAAGCATTACTTGATGAAAAAAGGGGGCAGAGACAGAGAGATGTCAGACAAGAAAGTTTATGGCACATCAAATAAGAGGATGTCAGTTTATCTGCTAAGTGGCCTTACACAGTGTCAGTGGAAGGTAGCGGTAACCCTAGGGGTTTTTCTCTGTCCTTAGGTCTAAAGGCTTGGAAGGAGGGGGCATTTATTAGAATCAGACAACAAAACAAAATAAAACCCATATGTACATAGGGAGCCATATTGTTAAGGGGTTGCTACCAATTAAGGCTCATAACTATCAAAACTAGACAAAAGAAGTCTTTATACAGAGGTACTATGAGGAGGGTGTACTTGGCCCATGATTACTCCCTCTCTTTTATCTACTCAGTGCCTCCGCTGCTTGAAGTGAGAGGAAGGCTAAAGACAAGGAGGCTTTTTAGACCATTCACAGGTCATCAGCCTCTTGGACGAGGGAAGTAGGAGGGCAGAGAAAGTGTCTTGAAGGACATATAGGAAGTATCTGGCAAATGGGGAACACTTATTTTTATACTGTGCCTAATCTTCCAAGGCTGCCCTTAATTTCCTCACATATGGCACTAGGCTGTCAGGCATACACAGTCTGAACAAAAACCTTTAAATGTGTGTTACCAACATCTGAAGAAGCATATAGCATTGGAACATGAATAGTTATTTCATAGCAGCTAATAATAAAAGCACAATTTCATGTCAAATACAGTTCACATCCTCTGTCGGCCTTGGATTAATTCCTCAATACATAATAGTTGCTGTGAGAGCTGTTTATTCCATAGGTAACTGCAAATGAAACTGCTTTACTCTGCTGACTTTCTGCAAGGCTACCTTCCTGTTCATCAGTAGATGTACAAGTGTTGCACCGATGTTAATTCTCTGAAGAGTCATAGTCAGATGCTCCCATCACTGGGTTTTTGAGCTCCCACTGAGAAACTGCTGGAACATCAAACAAACTGAGTAGCCTCCACACAGGCATATTGCAAACTGCTATCAGGGTGGTGATTGGAATTTCAAGTTTCTGACTTGAGCTTAGGCAGATTGACTGCATAGAGCCTCCTGAGGGAACCCACAGCTGGCCTACAGAAGGCAGCAAAGTCTGGCTTCACCTCACTTCCCCTGGAAGGATTTCCCATGGCAAGCCTGGATCCACAGAAGAGCTGGCCTTTGACTGAGCCAATTACAGTAGACCTGGTCCAAAGCAGCTGGCAGCAAAGAGTAGCCTTCCCGGGGGATGATGGAGTGGTTTGTTTCCTTCTGTGCCCCGTGCTTACATTCTCTGATAAAGTCACACACAGATCTGTAGCTAAACACATTACTGTTTAAGGGAAATCACAAATTAATGAAATGTGCTTCAGCATTTATTGCTACATGGAAAATGTGTTGTACTGGTGAAGAGAAACACCATGGTGATTACAGTTAATAGAATCAGGGCTCCCTGATGTTTCTCTCAAACTGTCCATATTCACATTGCCACAAAGCACTCTACCAATTTAAAACTTCTGACGCTGGAGGGCTCAGATCTGGGGATGAGTGGTGAGAGCTAATTTCCATCATTATCATTATTACCTCTGACCATTTATCTGTCTAACATTTAGTATCTCTTAACCCCAGTCTGCCATTATGCCTTTGCATCTATGTCAAAATAATTGGAAGCAAGAGAACAGGAAACCTTGTCATCTTCCTGCCTGGATGGAGACTGTCATTGACCTCTTGCTTCAGTAGAGATACGGACATCAGAAGCTGTTATGCAAACAAAGAGAGCACTCTTGTCTGTGAAGAAGTAAATTTCTTTTGTTAGGGAAGTGTTCGTTCTTTTCAAGAACAAAGGCACGTTTGTGTAGAACCTCCTCTAAATGGTAATTGTAAATATGTTGGATTGTAAAACACTTTTAGATGTAGTTATGCTCCAAGGGAGCTGGCAGTGTAGTGCAAAGGGCAATTTTTGATTTAGTCGGTAGTCTAATGGAGTACCAGCAGTGTGCCCGACTTGTGCTGGATATCAGATTAACAGCAGCAAAGAGGAAATACCGCCCTTTCCTCACTTCACTCACCTTTAAGCCTCTGGTGGAAAGACAGATAGACAGTCACACCCACCCACCCACGCACGCACACACACATATATTTTAAATATGAAAATTGTCAGAAGATAGGAAACATGGAAAGAGTCATGGAAATCTGTGAGGCTTTTTGAGAGTATCATTGGGAGCAAGTCTTCCAGGGCAATGAAAAAGTAGAAATGCATATAATCAAGCATGGACCAGAGCCAATCTCTTGAGCTGAAGTGAAACTAGCCTTTCAGCGTTACCCACAATTGCGGCAAAGGATCATGACCCGTGAGAGAGGTCTTAACCATGGGTAAGGCAGCTCTCAGCCTGGGGGCAAAGTGAACAGATGTTCTGTACATTGTTCTTTATAGTAGCTAGTGCTACGAGCAGCTTCTTGAGAGGCCATGGATGTGACACACCATCAGTGTGATACGACTCAACCCTTCATTGCTTAAACCCACTTGCTTGTTACATACCTGCCCTCCTGTGTGTACAGCTTCATCAGTTGTTGATCTCCTTTCATTGTGAACTTCACCAAGGAAGATTAGTAGGAGGAGATGTAGCTTCTCCCACTGCATCTGGTCTTGAGTTCACGTGAGAGCTCCCGATCAATGTGTCCTTTTCAGACCATGATAGCACTTGTTAATTTACCTGACAGTTTCAGCAAGAGATACCAAAAGTCTTCCCAGAATCGCCAAGCAAGTTCTCCCTGCCCTTGTACACAATAACACTCCTGTAGCTTCATGACTGGGTTCCCTGCCCATTTGTCCATTCCTTTCCTGGGGAATGGAGCCTCCTGCTCACAGAGAATTCAATCTTGTTGATATCTCAGTTGTCCGTTGGCCATTTAGTTATTCTGTTTGTCCTCAGCTTGGTTTCTGAGTAGTGAACTTAGAATCCCAAGGCAAAATAGTGAGGAGAAATTCCTTACTTTCCCTGCTGGAAACAGGATGACTTTTCCTAGTTTTGTTCTCAGGATGGATTTGGTTATTTTTGGCTGTTTGAATTGTCATATAGTTATAGAAATAGTGGGTCAGATTTCACACACTCACACACACACATACAGGTTGCTATAATATAGATAAAATTATTTTGAATCCGTATATCATTTTTGGGAAATTGACATTTTAACCATCTATAAATAGCATGTCCAATCTATGAATAACATACATTTGTTCATTCATTTAGGTCTTATGTTCTTCCCAATAATATCTGTGTAGACATTTCACACACCTTTATTTCTGGATATTTGAAGCATTTAATGTTGGCAGGATATTGTCTTTTGATTTATTTATCCATTTTTATGTATCTGCTCTATAAAAGTAAAATTAATAAATAGTTAATGTACTTAATCTAATTATTACTTTGAATACAAATTATTTTGTGCAAATATGCAATGTGTCAGTAACAATAATTTTGTACTTTTTTTCTCACCTCTCTACATAGGTTTTACCTTCAGTTTAACTTACTGGTTTGGATAATCAGGATAGTGATGAACAAAAATGACAAGAATGAACACCTTTGTTTTTGTAATAATCTCTAGGGAAGAGCTTTAGACATTTACCATTCAGTATGACATTTGCACCAAGGATTTCTTGAACTACTCTCATTCACAGATATGTTCCTTTCTGCCTCAAAACAACTGTGATATACTTAGTTGCTCAGCTCTTTTCTGGCTCCCCCAACAATTACACATGCTCTATGGGTTAAAAACAGAAAGGAAACTATGATGTTCAGCTCAGAAAATTAATATTCTATGTAGAATCTTGGCCCTTCAACTATTAACTTCAGCAACTTACTGATTTTTTAAACAGATTTTTAAATTGTAGATGGCTCTTCTATCCTGTTACAAGATTATGTATCATAGCTGGAAGTGCAGTTTTACAGTTTTTATATTTTTCTAAAATTTTCCAATATCTATTAATTTTCACTGTCACATAATATTCCATTACATGGATATACTTAAATTTTGGACCAATTTTCTCTTTTTGTATCTCTCAATTTTTTTTGTTAATATGAACAAAGATAATTGAAAATTTACCTATCATTTGGTAAGTGTATGAAATAATTTCTTCAGTGCAGAAATTTCAGAATAGAACCACTAAGTTGGAAGATACATAATGTTCAATTTAAAAACTCATGCCAAAGTAATTTTTAAATGTATATTCCTGAATAGCCAAAACTGCCTTATTTTTCTTAGAATTTATTCATTAGTACTCTATCATATATTACTACACACTTGAGGGTGTTTCCTAGATTCTTGGTATTATAGACAATGGTGCTTTAACAGTCCTGAATATATGTTTTGTACATATGAAAGAGTTTCTAGTGTCTATATACTTAAAAATAGAATCGCTGGATCACTGGATATAAGAATATTCTAATTAAAGGTACTATTTTATAATGTAGTTTAATTTTTAACTCCCTAAAAACAAACTCTGCTAAGATTTTTTCATTTGTCTTTATCTGTATTCAGTATTTCATTGTAAACTCTTTTCTATTTGTATTCATTCATTAGATTGTAAGCTTTAGAAAGGAAACTTTGTTTTTCTGATTCCCACACTCAGGACCTTGTATACTCTCCAGTAGCCACTCAGTAAATACTTGAATGAATGAATAAATGAATCAGAATCAAGACCTGTGGGAAGAGCTGAGCAGCAGAAAAGAATTAATTTAATTTAAAACATGTATAGTTAATCAAAATTTACTGAGAAAAATTCCAAGAGAGGAGGGATTCATTAGAAAGAAAAACAAAATAGTTTGCAAACCAAGCAGTTAGTGCCTTTGGTATAAATGACAAAATGACGTATTCTGAAAAAAGTAAAGGACTAGTTTGTAATGCAGTTTTCTGCCATGTTCTCTCTCCTGGAACATCTCTGTAAATAAATTGTGTAACTGTGTTCACTCATTGTTTGATATTTGCATTTCATGTTAGTCCCTAGTTTTCTGTGAGAAATGAGATTTTCTAAGTACGAGTTGAAACAACTCCATGCGAAATCTGTAGGGATGTGTTTGTGGTTGCTATAGAACAGAGAATGAAGCATCTCCCTAGTCAACAAATGCCACTGGATTCTACTCAGAATTAAGGCCCTATTATTCACCTGGGACCCTTCTTAGATATTTAGCTTTTCTTAAAACTCACAAAAACAAATCAGGAACAAATCCACATGGACCTTTTCAAAGGAGAGCTTGACAACAAGATGAGTTAGAAACTCAGGAAATGAGTCAATATTTTTTTCATTAAGTATTCCCAACCAACTCACCTCCCTATCAAAATTACTCCCGAGTAGGGGATGTTGATCGGTGGTAATGCACATGCCTAGCACGTGCAAGGTCCTGAGTTCAATCCTCGAACTAAGGGAATGGAATCATTTATATTACTTTGTATTTACACTGCATAGGCTAGTATATTTGATAATATAGTAGTATTGGATTTTATTGTACATTTTACTTCTTCACATAATCAGGAATGTGCCTCTTTCTAGACCATAAACCCCTTGATAGTATATATTTGAGAGATAAGGCATCATCATTAGGATTTGTAACAACTCTTGAGTTGGTTGACCTTGATTCAACTGTTAAGTCTCTAATTGTGCACGTTCATGTAGAAAAGCAAGTCTCTATAGCTTCTATGGGAATGAGGGAATCACAACTTACAGTACTTATAGAAATGACCATACAGTCTCCTCATCACTGTACCATGCCTTGAAATGTATTCTGTCAGGGTAAAGCTGGGCTTGGCCACGTGAGTTATCTCAGCCATTGGTACAATAGCAAATGTAATGCAAGAGATATTTGAAGAGTTCTTGCATAATGGAACTCTGCCTTTTTAATCTGCTATTTATAATCCTGTCACTGCTTTGATAATTATTCCATGCTAGTCAGCTAGAGGATGATGGCCATTGTGGAGGGGAACCTAGTCACCACAGATGAGTCTTCTAGCTGGCAAACATGTATGTCAGTTCAGGCAAGACTGCCCAAAAACCAGCCTGTGCACTGCCTGACCACAGTTGTGTATGGGAGCCCAGGAAAGATTAACCATGCTGGCCCAGAGCAGATGAGCCACTTAGCTGACCCCAAAGAATCACGAGCTAAATAACGTGGTGCTTGTTTAAATTTTGTTCTCTTTTTGGACCAAAAGCTAATTGGTTAAAAAAAAACATATAAATGCTCCCAAAATGGGAAGCTGTACTTCAAGATTGGATAAATAGACCCTAGTAAATGTAGTCTGATTCACTGAAATGTCTGAAATGACAAAAATGCAAGAGAAATTGTAGAATTCATCACACCTAGCCCCAAAGTGGGTTCACACTGTATTTATCTTCTGTGAAATCTCTTTTTTAGAAAAGCCTCAGAACCACCACTGTGTAATCTTTTGAGAGTCGCTGAAAGGTGAAAGCGCCTTTCAGATCTCACTTAGGCTTAAATCCTATCTTGAAGTCATTTGAAGAAAAATAAACAAAATTCTTGGCTTTATCCAAAAGTAGTAGTGGTGCCATG
>PVIC010037594.1:0-18021 GCA_004025085.1 Thryonomys swinderianus | reverse complement strand
GCAAGCCTCGAACTCAGCAATCCTCCTGCCTCTGCCTCCCGAGTGCTGGGATTACAGGTGTGATCCACCACGCCCGGCACTGTGGTATGTGGTATTGATTGCTGGTGGGTGTGATTCTCCATGCCCAGCATTATATGTGGTTACCGGGGATCGAACTCAGGACCTTGCGTTTGCGAGGCAGGCGTCAGAACCACTGAGCTAAATCTCTGGCCCACTTTCTGCCTTCTTTACACTGGGAGAAAGCTACCCTTTCTATACCTCCTATATCCATATTCCTGTTTTCCTCTGACCTCTAGTACTTTCTTTTTTTAAAAAAAAAAAGTTTTTTGAGATAGGGTTGTGCTTTGTAGTTCAGTCTGGTCCTGAACTTACTATGTAGCCCAGGGTAGCCTCGAACTCACAGCAATCCTCCTGCCTCTGCCTCCCGAGTGCTGGGATGACAGGTGTGAGCCACCATGCTTGGCATTGTGATATGTGGTACTGGGAGTAGAGCTCGGGACTGTGCACTTGCCAGGCAAATGCTGAGCTAATCCCTGGCCACCTCTAGTACTTTGATTCTCCAGTGTATTTATTCTTCCCCTTTCCTTTGTTTCTTTCCTACCTGATTACATATAGTCACAGGTTTCTCCTATTTTAAGGGACAAAAAGCCATTTACTTAATCCTACTTGACTACATTAATTTCTGTTCTTTAATCTTAAATCAGACTTCTAAGTAGGAGATTAGCTGCTTTTGCACTTCACTCCTATCTGGCTCACTCCCTTTCTAAAGAATTCCTGTGATCTAGCAACTTGCTAAATCCAGGGACCTTTTCAGTTCTTATTTGATAGTGTTAATTCTTCACTTAAAAATGTTAAGAGTCCGACACTCTTGACTATATGAACTTGGCAAATTACTGAAGACTATTTGGCCTCAGTATCTTCTCTTGTGTGTGACTGTAGGAGCATAACAGCGCCTAAGTTTTCTGAGTAGCAATTGAAACAGTGTATATTTAAATGCTGATACTGAGTTAGCAGCTCCATGAATAGTAGTTGTCCCACTGTTAAGTACAGTAAGTAGTGTATTTTCTGTCTAGTTCCCTTGGGATCGAACTCAGGCCCCTGTGTGTTCAAGGTTGCTGCAGTACCACTTGAGCTAAATCCCCAACCCCTCTCTCTTGGGATTTTTAAAAATTCTATTTCTCTTCCTTACTCCTCTACTCCTAAGTAGCTTCTCTTAAGTTTTTTTGCAGTTCAGGCTGGCCCCGAGCTCACTAGCCCAGGGAAGCCTCAAATTTAGCAATCTTCCTACTGCTGCCTCCCAACTGCTGGGATTACAGGTGTGAGCTACCACGCCCAGCATTGTGGTGTGTGGTACTGATTGCTGGTGAGCGTGAGTCATCCCACTTGATATTATTGTATGTGGTTATAGGGGATCGAACTCAGGGCCTTGTGCTTGTTAGACAGGCACCAAAACCACTGAGTTAAATCTCCAGCCCCTGGTTTTGGTTTTTTATTGAGGGATATTGTAGGGAACTGGCAGCTGTGAGGACTGGCCAGGTAAGTTGTTACCTGTAAAGGAGGCCATCCTAACAGGCAAGATATGGCCATGTCTCCCAGGAATGGCCCTGAGCTGCTTTAATAGCTTCAGTTTGTGCTTTGCAGAGAAGCCTCTGCTTTCATCTTGAAGCTTTTCAGAAGATTGCATGTGATCCATTCACATGAACTCATAATCATCCGACTTAAAGCCACCTGATGATGGACTAACCACACTGCATCACCACAGTCTGTCTGATTTGTGGAGCTGAGGACTGTAGCCTAGCCAAGGTAGTACAGGAAACTGTCCATCAGACACACACTTTAACAGAACACTGTGCACACAGTAACACCAAAGCTGCAGGTCAGTTTTACTGGCCAGAAAGTACCTGCAGAAGAAACCTAGTTAGAGAACAGGATCCATAGTATTTTCCTAGCTTATCCAACTCTACAAACAGCACTTTGTATGTGAGATATCCTGAAGCATCCTCACCAAATATTCAGTAGTTTCTGCTAACCGGCGCCTCCTGCCCCCAGTACTGGGGATTAAACCCTCAGCCTTCCACTGAGTTATCTCCAGGTCTTTTTAGGATAGAGCATCTCTGAATCACTTAGTTGTCTGCACTGGGCTTGAACTTGACATCTTCCTGCATCACTCTCCTAGAGTGGGATTATAGCTGTGCCTTACCACACCTGGCTAGAGCCACTTCTAGATTTTGTAGTGCTTTTTTTTTTTTTTAACGTTAAAGTATTTGTATAAGAAGATAAGTATATGTTTTTACTGTGAACATTTAAAAAACTATGCACGAGGTTCCTACATAATTAGGATTGCAAAGATATAATTACTTAAATATTTCCCTTTAGATTTGGCATACAGTATCTAATAAGGTATGAAGTCTTGAGATGATTCAGAGACAAGACAGATTCGGGATATCATTTGTTTAGATTAGAACTTCCATACTTGAAATAGGAGATACTGTGGTTTGGGACTCATCCCTAAAGGACTGTTATATCAGGATGATGAGACAGCAGTAATGTGGAACATCTCCTCATTTGGGCACAGAGAAAAATTAGTTAACTATAGCATTATTTCCAGGGGGTTCAAATGGAGCTCAGCTCAAAGCAATAAAGTATTCAGGAATAAGAAATGAAAAGGCAAGTCCATGGTGACAGGTAGGAGCTAACTGAAAAAGGCTGGGGAACTAACAGCGCAGGAGGTTTGGCCTTAGAGTGGGACAGGGAGTCAGGTGTGGGCACGCCAGGAGCCTTTATGGGACTGCATGGCGGTGAGTGAGATAGCTGTCTTCTGTGGAGCTGAATAAAAAACAGCCTGTGTGTACTTGGTTGTGGTCAACCTGAAGTCATAGGTAGTTCAAGATATGTGTTGTGAGTCCTGCTTGTGTTCTTTGAACACAACAGCTTTCTGGCTCTATCTGTAAGGCTTATTTTTTTAGCTTTATCTCTTTGATTTCTCCTCGGAAATCTCTGCATACAGTGATGTGGCAGATTTAGGCTGTGGCAAACACATAACCTTGAGATTATGCTACCCTACTCTTCCGTGATCCACTTCTGTTGACTTTCATTTCAAAGACTTCTTGTCTCCCTAAATTGACTTACCTGAAACCATATTGTTTTATTTTTATCCGTTTAGAAGTACTAATATTTCAGTCAACTTGTGAAATACCTCACTGCCATTTTTGATTGCCCTTTTTCACTTTTAAAGGCTTACTGATTTTTTTTTCTTTCCACCAGGTGCATAAATTTTCCTTCTCTAAGTTTTTCAACATTGGTCTTAAATTGCTGACCTTAGTCCAGTACCTGATATTTACAATTCTCTGCCCTGTTGCTAATCACAGTTCCTGGATGGTGTTTATGTCTCATACTCAGAAATTTTAAGGGCTCCCCCTTAGTCTCTGAGTTAGTCTATAAATTCATAGGATTTTCATTCTGGGCCAGTTCATCTTCTCTTGTCCTGACCAGTCATCCAGTGGTTTGCCTGCTGCCCCAGAACATCCTGGAATCTGTCAGTCAGTGAAAGGCAGTGAATGCATGTTCTCTGCTGCCTGCCACGCTGCCGAGTCCCCCTCAGCAAGACTTTCCAAAGCAGTGTGTCTTCTGGTTGGACCTGCCTAAGAGCGGCCAGAGCCTACCAGGAATTACTCTGGAGCTGGAATAAGAGGTTGGCTTGAGAGGTTCTGGAAATGGTGCACAGCAGCTGCCTGTGACACAGGTGGACATGTTAAAAAAAATTCCCGAAGGCACAGAAAACACAGAGTGAGAAGTATCTTTCTCTTCCTTCTCTGTATAGTTTACCACTGACTGCCTCCGTGTGTGGGGGGGGTGGTCCTGGGCATTGAAGTCGCATGATGTCCTACTGAGCTACATCCTCAGCTCCCCAGGCCTTGTATTTCTTATTTCAAGAAGAATTGAAAGGAGGGGAAAGGAATGAGGAAGAAATAAAAGAGAATCAAGATATATTCTGTACTGATACAAATTTGCTCCCTGGTTTTTACAAAGTTTTATTGGAACAGAACCATACTTACTCAAATACAACCTACAGTTGCCTCAAGTTGCAGTAGCATAGTTGGGTAATTACCATAGAAAATGTGTGGCCTTTGAAACTACTAGTACTGTTATTTATGAAAGTGTTTGCTGACCCCTGCTGTAGTCATATTGGTTCCTTCCCTGGAAGTGTCCACTGTTACTTGTTTCTTGAGGGTTTCCAGTTGTGCATTTACAGTAGTGTATGTTCTATATTATGCAGACCTGTTCTTCTGGCCTATACACATGTAACTACACATACAATTGTATTTTAAACTTCAAATATTTCTTTGATATTTTTATATTCGTATATATAGAACATTTTTATTTTCCCCATAATATTTAATAATTTATCTATTATAATTTTGTACTGGGGACAGAATGCAAGAACCTATACACTGAGCTGCAACCCAAACATTTTTTTATTATATTTTATTAAAAATTTGTATTGGGCTGGACATGGTGGCTCATGCCTGTAATCCCAGCACTTGGGAGGCAGAGGCAGGAGGATTGCTGAGTTTGAGGCTTGCTTGGGCTCCATAGTGAGCTCAGGGCCAGCCTAAACCTGCTCTGACTTAACTGTCCATGGTAGGCATTCACTTTTATTTTAGAAGAGTAGATCATTTTGGATGTGTTGGGTTAAAGTATTATTAAAAATACTTATTGTTTTTACTCCCCCCCCCCCCAGTCCTGGGATTGCACCCACGGCTTCAAGCAGAGTAGGCAAGTGTTCTACCACTGAGCCCTCAGCCCTGCCTCCTTTTCCCTCTTTAAATCTTCAGACAGGTTCTCACATGCTCTCCCTGCTTCTGCCTCTCGGTGCTGGAATTGCAGTTATGTGTCACCACACTGGATGTCTTGACTCCCTTCAACGTGGCCATCTGACAGTACAGACACACATAATGTGACCTGTCTTGTGACTTGCTTATTTTCTCTTGGACAGTGCTGCTCCAGCTCATCTACAAGTTCTTTTGGGAACTTGTTTGTAGTTAGGTGGGGAGTGTTGCATAGTTAACCAGAGATAAGTATTTGGATTCATATTTCATATGTAAACATGTGAAATATGCAGTTTCTTAAACAGTGATATAATATTTAATTGGTTTTAGGAAGATTAGTAAGCTGGTTATATGTTATGCTACAAAAACTGGGTGCTCCTAAAGCCTTTCACTCAGTTTAAACATCACAACAATCCTAAGAGGTATGGTTATGTTTTATTATATATATCAACTTGAGTCATAAGAGTTTACTTACTGGCCCAAAGTCACAGAGTAAGTGGCAATTCTTTGGATAAGAGCCCAGCAGTCTGATTCCAGAGTCTAGGAATTTACTAAACTATCTTGTCACTGAGTAGGTGAAGTAGAAGGCAGTTCTTGGACGTTGTAAGCAATAAATGAATGGTAACTGATTATTTTCTATCCTATTAACATATGAGGACAGGGGCATATTTCATATATCCCACTGCTGGGTGACTTGAGCAACTCTGGTGGTACATAGATGACTATCCCATTGGGTGCCTTTTTATAATTTCATTAGTAAAAACTATGATAAAAGTGATTAGATCCATTTGTACTACCAATGATACAAACCATCTGATAGGACAGTCATGCATGTACCACTGGTGGTTCAAGTTGGCAGGAAAGTGTTAATATTTTAGTTTTTAAAAAATTTTATCTTGGGCCAGAGATTTAGCTCAGTGGTTCCAGCGCCTGCCTCGCAAGCGCAAGGTCCTGAGTTCGATCCTGGTAACCACATACAATGCTGGGCGTGGTGGCTCACGCTTGTAATCCCAGCACTCGGGAGGCAGAGGCAGGGGGATTGCTGAGTTCAAGGCTTGCCTGGGCTACATAGTGAGCCCAGAACCAGCCTGAACTACAAAGCGAGACCCTGCCTCAAAAAAAAAAAAAGTATGTAGAAGGAGAATGTGTTAAAGTAGCCTCATTGAGCACCGTGTGCCGTGTCTTTAGGACACTTTGTTTATGTAGCCTTCAGGCTGCTGGAAGAGAAGGGAGCTGCGGCGTGAGGAACATCAGCGTGAATGGTGACAGGAGCTCTGGGAGCCTCTGGACACGAGCCGGCTGCCAGAGTGTCTCAGTGTTACATTTCCTCCGTAGCTGGCACAGAGGTCAGTCTGAGTGATATGCACATTCTTCTGATCGCCACCCTGGTGTTTTGACGTCACATTTTTGTGTTGAAGAATGACCTACCTGCCCAGGGTACATTTACAGTTTAACTTTTCCTCTGGTATCTTTGACTGGGCCTTTGTAATACATATTACTTCTTTTTAATTCTCCAAAATAAAATGGCTTATGTTTGTAGGCATTTTTTCCTTTATCTCCCAGACTTCTAGAAGATTTATAGGCCTTAATTAAAAATGAGCTTTGATGTTTAGTTGTGACTCACTGCCAATGATTTTCTTGACCCAGGAACTGTTAACATCTCTGCTATGTCATTCATTCATTGTGGGTTGCACTGTAGATGTTTAGCAGTATTTCCGGCCACCAGATGCCAGTATTTTCCCCTGTACTTGTGACAGCTAAAAATCACCGGCAAACATCTTCATACACCCCTGGGAAGGCACAGCTGCCATGACAGAGCAGCATCTAGCCCCTTTCTCGTGAATGGCGGTTCCTCCTAGATCTGGAGACACTGAGAAAGGGAGTCCGCCTTCTTCTCTTGAAGCCCACGATAGGGGCACTCTTCCCAGGCTGGCCCCTGGGGACCTGACAGAGTTAGACTCACAGATTTTTCCAGTTACTGGAAAAAGATACCCCATCTTTCCTGGTCTGTCATTGATTATATTAGAGTCTGAACCAGCAAACGTTTTTAGTAATGAGCCAAACAGAGTAAATATTTTAGGTTTCATGAGTCACTTCTGTGCTGGCTAAGTGAGATCTCTGGTTCCTTCCCTCTGTCCTTTCATGGTTCTTAATCTTCCTCTCATCCCTCTCCTCTGCTGTTTTCCCTTGCAGTCTTTTCTTTGGACCCTGGCCTTGTGCTTGCTGAGTTACATCCCAGCCCTTCCCTTCGTCTTTTAAAAATGTAAAATACATTCACTCAGATAGGCTGGATGTGGCCTCTGTAACAGCTTGCCAAGCCCTGGCCAGAGTCTCTGTCCCTCGCAGTGAAGCTTCAGAACACCGGGGAGGAGCCGAGCAGCGCTGAACACCGGTGGGCTTGTCACTCACTCTATAAGGCACAGTGCTCAGTGCTCGCTGGAGCTTTGTCACATTTTCATCTTAATATGGCCAAAGAGTTTATGCGGACACTTTACCTTCTAGGATACTTTTAAACTTCATTACCGCCCATACATCCCCTTCTGTCTACCTCAGCTCGAGCAAACCCTTGGGAGCCTGTGAGAGCTGGGCCCTGCTTTCTCCTCTCCAGGGTCAGAGTTCTCTCAGCTTCAGGCCATTTGAACGTCTGATAAGCCGTGGGTGTTCCCCCCAAGTTATTAATAAAAACTTATGAGACGTAGTGGAAATTTAACTTTCAGATAACAAATAACTTGGAATAAGGTAAGTTTAGTGTGTGGATGTGGATAGAGTTATTCTGTACTTTTTTAAGTACTGGGAATTGAATCCAGGGCCTTGGCACTGAGCCACATTCCTCTTTTTATTGTTTGAGACAGTCTCACTTAGTTGCCCAGGCTGGGCCTCAAATTTGCAGTCTTCCTGCCTCAACGTCCCCGAGTGCTGGGATTCCATGAATTGCTTATATTCCTTTTAAATTGTTTTAGAGAATTATACATCTCCATCATAGTTACCACTGTCAAAGATTACTGTTCTTAATAATATCTTTCAAAGTGATCAGACAGTAAGTGTAATGATGACAAAAACTAATCTTAATTCATATGCAAAGTAACAGAACTTTGAATTTTTTTGAAAAAGTAATTGATAATTATTTTTTATTTCAGAAAGGATTTACACCAGCAGTCCCAGCTCATGTCAATAAAGAAGACCCAGCTACCCAAACTAATTTAGGATTTATTCATGCATTTGTTGCTGCCATATCAGTTATCATTGTGTCTGAGCTGGGGGATAAGACGTTTTTCATAGCGGCCATCATGGCCATGCGCTATAACCGCTTGACCGTATTGGCTGGTGCTATGCTTGCCTTGGCCCTCATGACGTGCTTATCAGGTGAGTGCAGCCCCCAGCGAGTTCGTTGGATTAAGGGGAAAGCATGGTGTGTAATATTGAGCCCTTGAAGCATTCGACTAGTTATATTGGAATTTGGTTTATGTATCAGTAGTAAACAACAAATGGTTTCAGCACATAAATTTTTAAAAGCCAGACTGTACTTTTTAAATGAAATCTTTAGCTTTTACCAGTCAAAACTCATATTCCATCATTTATTTGCTGTATTTTATCCTCTTATTCTTTTTTAGCTTTTTTTTCCTATTCAGTTCAGATTTGGGTATTTACATTTGATACTTTTGTAGTAGGATTTAAGAGAACTGCATATTTTCCTGTTAAGTGACACTAGGGAGGTAATAACTGAGAAAGAACTTTCAGTTTACTATGTTTTATTAAGCTCTTGTAGCCCATTGTGGTAAGAAATAAAATGTTCTCAGAACTCCTTGTTTCTGTTACTGTTTCATTTATTAATTTAAAGGCTTTGGTTTTTTTTAAAGCTTTAGATCATAAGGAGTTCAGGTAAACACAAAAATAACGGAACACTGTTTAGTCTGGTTCCACACTGCCTGCAGCCAACTGCTTTCATGGAAATACTGTTTCCTGTCTTTGAGCCAGACTTGAGGATGAGTCTCACTTGCCCAGTCTTAGCCTAATCTTAAATTATTTAACCTCTTTGAGCTTTAGTTTCCCCATCTGTAAAATGGAGACTGTGTGCTAACCTCACAGGTTATGATCTGTCCTAATGAGGTAGGTTATTTGGAGTGCTCGGTCATTCACTTCCCTTCAGCTCGCCTGAAATTTTAGTAAACTTGTACAGTGCAGCACAAGTTCCGTTTGTGGCTCCCTTTGTCTGTATATTTGGTGAGAGTTTATATCTTTAGAAACATGTAAATGAGTATTTTAACAATGGAAATACTTTGCACATTTTGGAAATTAGCATGGCAATTATCAATAAAGACAATCTTCAGAAGAAAGTTAATTATATTTTAGTACATGTGCTGCCTCTGTGAGCTCAGCAACTTGATGACAGGAGACAGGAAATGGACAGAGTTGCAAATGGTGACATCACTTATTTGAATGAACTGGAACAGAATCAGAGAAATCTGTTGCTGAAGTGCAGCTTCGAGTGTGGTAGGCGGCCGTGGCCTCTGCCTGGGGCCTCGTGGTCCCCCGCCTCTTTGGTGTTCACTTTCTCTTCTGTCCTCGGCCACATTTCTTCGTCAAGCTGCTGGCACTGCTTGTCAGACCGTCAACTGTATCCTGCAATAGTGTGTACCAGGGTTCTGCAATGCTTTCCCTGTGTAGTCCTGAAAATCTTTTTGAAAAATTACGTACATATTGTCACACTGAAGTTAACCTAAGTTGTTTCACCATAAATTTAAGGAGTAACAGAAATATAATTTCTGTTGCACTGTATAAAATAAGATCAGCACAGCATTTAAAAATATACCCAGTGGCCTCTAAACAGTATTATAGCTTGATAACTACCATAACCATCATTCCTTTGAAAAAAATTCAAACTTGTGTGGTACTGAGGGTCAAACCAACAGCCTCTGCACTGAGCTTTCAATCCACCCCTTTTTTCTGTGAGATGGGGTCCTGCTAAGTCACGAAGTTAGCTGGTTGTAAATGTAATCCTCGAGCCTTCAGCCTCCCAGAGAGCTGGGATTGTAGGTGTGCACCACCACTATATCCAGCTAAATAGGTTTCAAAAACTGGAAGTGTATGTCTTAATGATATTATGGTATAGTGTATCTAAATTATTTTGTGTGTCTGGGTGAATATCACTTGCCCAAGTGAGATAATGGTTAGTTTCAACACTGATCTTAGAGAAAATAAATGTAAGGGCTGAGGTGTTTAGTAAATAAATGGATGTGAAGACATTTGTGATAGCTGTGTCCCTCAGTTCAAAACTTGCAAGCCATATACTGATCTCTCGTTTAAATGATTTCTAAAACAGTCAGCTGACAGTTCCATATGTTTGGTCTTAGTTTTGCTGAATGCAAAGAATTAGAAACCATCCAGATACAGTAAAAGGTTTTTTTCAAACTTTTACATTATTCCCCTTATTTGGGTTAGTCTTTTATTTTCAAAGGTCTTGTTTAACTAGAAATCGTTGTAAGTTTTGTTCATTTCAGTGGCCAGTTGTTAATAAACTCTTTGAGTGCTAGGTTTCCAAAGAAAGGAAAACAAGCACAATAATCAGAAAAAGAAAAAAAAGTGATAATGTTTCTCCCAATAGCGATGGCAAGACTGAAAAGTATCAGTAAATAACTTTTTTTTTTAAAGATTACAGTAATCCTAGGGTGGGGATGTAGATCAGGGTGCTGCACCTGCCTTGCAAACCCAGTCATGAGTTCAGTCCTCAGTACCACAAGAAAAAAGATTACAGTAGTTCTGTCATCTGAGGTTTCACTTTCTGCAGTTTGGGTTATTTGCAGTCTGAAAATATGAAATGTAAAATCCCAAAGAAAAACAACTCAGGTTTTAAATTGTATGCTGTTTGGAGTCGCCGGAGGGAACCTCACTGCCCCACTTCATCCCCGGGCTGTGAGTCATCCCGCTGTCCGGTGTCGTCACGCCGTCCTCAGCTTCATCACCTCGCAGCTGTCTTGGTTTTTAGAATGGCGTTGTGGCATTTCAGAGCTGTGTGTACGTAACTCACTTCACTTCCCCCAAGTGGTGGCACCAGCCTATACAGTTTTAATTGCTTGACATAAATAAAAGTGTTCATCTTGATCTCTCAGTCTAGATTTCCCTTATATATTGTCTGCGATTAATATGCAGGCTATAGGTTTTTCCTTGTCAAAATCTTTCCACAAATTTAGCATGATTCTTATATAATCTTAAGCTTCCTTCAGTGCTTGCAAAATGAGGTATCTACTTCAGATTTCCCGGTGAGCTCTGGCATTCTGCTGTACATGGAACCCTTTCTCTCCCATTACCTTTAACTCTTTAATTACTTTTTTGAGCTGTCTTAAACTTATTATTGGACTGTTTTGTGGACTGCATTGTCTCAGATTTGGCCCATTTGGCCTCACCAACTGCCTCTTTGTGACATTCCCCCCATCACTTGGGTTTGCTTTTCCTTTCTTTCCAGTATATCAAGATATTGCAGGTTCATCTTGTATCTCTGCCTAGTCAAGTGCTTAAAAAGAGTACTTGAATTAAAAGGTTTTTGATTACGGATCAACATATGAATGTAGTTTGCTTTCTAGGTTATAAAATCTTGGAATCTTTAAAGGACATCCTTGGGGCACCGGAGCTAACCTACCTTAACTACTGGGCCCTCATAACCTACAAGAAAAACAGTGATAAACCACAATTTCTCTGAAGTTAACAGTTTCTCCGGTTAGTTGTGCTACTCGCCAGTTAATCTGATGCTCTTCGTCTTACTCTCTTGCAGTTTTGTTTGGCTACGCCACCACAGTCATCCCCAGAGTTTATACATACTATGTTTCAACTGCATTATTTGCCATTTTTGGCATTAGAATGCTTCGAGAAGGCTTAAAGATGAGTCCAGATGAGGGTCAAGAGGAACTGGAAGAAGTTCAAGCAGAATTAAAGAAGAAGGATGAAGAAGTAAGTCATGGCACTGTCGTGGGCCAGACTGTATGGGCCAGAAAGGTACTCAGTGAGGAATAAACACTGTCCAGAGGTTCTCAGTGGCCACATCTGGATGATACACATGGGTTTCATAAAAACAGCTTACTTTGGTTTCCATTCTTGTCTCCATGATGTGCTTCTGGATTAGTGTTGACGTGATAAAGGAAGCAGAACATTGAATACTGAACACCAGTAATCAGATTTCTTAATTAGGCCTATTCTGAGCTCCTGCAATGCAGGAACTATATGTAGTTATTTTACATGTTTCTCCCATAGCATCTGGGACAGGAAGTGATCAGTAAGTAACATTTATTTTGCTGAAGAGGAACAGAGGCATTGGTAATGTAGCATTTGTTGCTGCATGAAACCAGTGGTTCCAAGGGAGTGGGGGAGTCTGGGCTCACAAAAAATTTTGTTTCTTTGGAGAATGTTCCATAGAATTGATACACTTTTTAAAAGATTCAGAGTGTGTGTGTGTGTGTGATTTTGATTTACTTCTAGAATTCATGTCATTTTTTGTTTCAGTTTCAACGAACCAAACTCCTAAATGGTCCAGGAGATGTTGAAGCGGGTACAAGCACAACAATACCTCAGAAAAAGTGGTTGCATTTTATTTCACCAATTTTTGTTCAAGCTCTTACATTAACATTCTTAGCAGAATGGGGAGATCGCTCTCAACTCACGACAATTGTTTTGGCAGCTAGAGAGGTGAGTGACATTTGAGAGACTACTTTTGTATTAGAACTACAACATGGTATTACTTTTGCTGAGATAACATTGCATGTGGTGGGCAAGGAGTTATTTCCTGTCTAGTTTTACATCTTGTCTTCTTGCCCCTCGTCCAAGTTAGGCTTCCAGTTTCTGCGGGGAGTCTGTTAGAATTCTTACAGGTAGAAATTATGCTCTTTTTCTCTTGTTAATGAAGAGGGAGTGTTTCTTGTCTTGGCTTCTTTCCTCAGAACGTTCATTGGTATGCTCGTTGTTGAATGTAAGTGGTATAATATTAAAGGCCAGTTTGGCAGTAAGGCCTTTAAAGATGCCTGACTTGGTTTATATATTCCTTATAGTTTTAAGAAATAATTGAGTGGCTGGAGGGTTAGCTCAGTGGTTCCAGCGCCTGCCTCGCAAGCGCAAGGTCCTGAGTTCGATCCCCAGTAACCACATATAATGCTGGGCGTGGAGACACGCTCACCAACAATCAACACCACATACCACAATGCCGGGCGTGGTGGCTCACGCCTGTCATCCCAGCACTCGGGAGGCAGAGACAAGAGGATTGCTGAGTTCGCGGCGGCTTGCCTGGGCACCATAGTGAGCTCAGGGCCAGCCTGAACTACAAAGCGAGACCCTGTCTCAAAAAAAAAAAAAAAAGAAAAGAAATAATTGAGTGTTGCACAGGTTACTCATGAAAATGTTCACTGCACTCACGTGAACTCACGTGGAAATTTAGAAACAAACTGACTTGTCCAGTAGAGAACTGGTTCAATTATTCACACATTTCTATGTAGCTTTTCATGTACTCACTCTTCAGCATGAAGTTTTGCTAAGTCTTAGCTCTAGAATACTGATAACCAGCAGAAAGAGAGACCTCAGATCCTCTGCTTCTCGCCTTTACACAGTAAAGAACCTGAGCCCAGAGAGCCTTGGGAGGCTAGTGAGAAGTACTGTATCCGTAGCTGTGCACCGGTTTACAAGGCTGAGGGGAGGTTATGGAAGTTGTGTCCACCATTTAGGCTGTTCTTGAGCCTAACTAATCTTTCTGTTTCACATCAACTATATCAGATTAAAAGTTTTAAATCCTTGGACATGGCTACACAACTGGATCAATTCCTTAACACAGGTGGTGGTCTTTGAGGGCCAGGACTAAGATAGTTGGGAAAGGCTGTTTTGTTGGAGGAGCCTCAGAAATGCTGTTTGGGAAGAAAAGAAAAGGAACGATCGTGCATTTGAATCCTGCGAAACAGACTTTTAGAATGTTACTTTAATGGTTGCAGCCTAAATTCTTGCCCTATAGTCAGTCATTTATTTGCTTTCAGATACCAGACGTGGGACTTCCAAGTAAGTGCCTAGTGGTATGTTTTCAAGCCTGCACCCTCTGCTTCAGGGCAGGGCCTGGGGAGGCTCCTGGCTTCCTGTCTGGATGGGGCTCTCAGTCTACTGCATTGTAGCAGCACAGCATAGGCAGCCTGGATTGAATCTTGCCGTGGCCACTTTACTGCACGTCTTGTGTCTTCTCATCTGCAGATGGGGTTCACCTGTCTTGCAGATACTAACACGTGTGGGGCATCTAGCACAGGCCCAGCCCAGAACTGTTAGCTACTCGTCCATACTACCAGCAGCACAGCATCAGTGAGCTCTTAGCTGAATCAGTCTTCCACTCAAGATTGCTTGTTCATGAACTAGGTACTACCCGTCTAGTATGTTCCAGCCTGCAACTGTATCTCTGCTTTCTAGTACAACTTAAATGTTCCCAAATTGGATTTCACAGAATCCTAGGTCTTCTGAGATTTTAGTGCATGTTAGGTGAGAAGTGGAGGCTTCAATCACATAAATTTGCCTGCTTATAAATCCTTGTTTTAGGATTCAGTGTGCAAAGTGAGACTCTGACTCCTGTATTAAAGAAACTATTTAGTTCTCTTTAACCAGTGATATTTCAACTATCACTTTCAAATAAAGCAGCAGTTTTAGAGGTCCCAATGGACTGGAGAACTGGGAAATGCAGTCTCCTTGTGTCTGTGTGTCTGTGTGTCTGAGCCCAGGCCTCTTCCACCCTGAGCTACATCCCCAGCTTCCCTTTTTATTTTTTGAGACCAGCTCTTACCAAGTCACTTAGTGGCAGACTGGGGTTGAACTTTGCTGTCCTCCTGCCTCAGCCTTCCAGAGAGTTGGGATTGTCATGGTGTGCCACTGCGCCCCGCTAGACTTAGCTCTTATCCCTGTAGATATTTCAAAGCACTTGTTTCCTGGCTCTGCATTTGCACCGTCCACACCGCCGCCACTGGCCTGGGCTCCATCTGGCAGGGAAGTCCTCTTTTCAGGCCTATCTGTCACTGTGGCTGTCCTTTCTTCTGTCCAGCTTCCCCCTTACCTTACCTTAAATAACTTAAACCTGTGCCAATTTTATGAACATTTCTCAGCGTGTATAATTTTTTCTCACGCTCACCTCCTTTCTTCTTAATCCATGAGGTTCGTCTCTGACCCTCTCTGGGCGTGTTGATTTTGTTGCTTACTTGAGCTGACTGTAGCCACGGATACTGCTCTGATTCTCTTGGTGCTGCCGGTCCATCACCAACATTCACTCTGGATTCTCTTCCGTGGTTATTACACTCAGCCCGAGTTCATTCACACCAAATCTGCTAACTTGACTAACTTCTCTACTTTCAATTCCTGTCAGGAGCCATAAAATCTGTTACAACCAATTCTTTCAGGGCCCTTACTTTTCATTTATCAAAGGCTCTATGCCTCTCCAATTCATCTACTTTTCTCTGCCTGCTGTCTGCCATCCCAGACCAGGCCAGCACTATCATCTTGCTTCCCAGACATGTTCCTTTCTATCTTGTTCATTCTTTCCACTAGACTTGTAAAGCATAAATGTGTCCTACTCCCCTCATAGGGATTGGCTTGTGTCTCAAAAGCTGAACTCAAGGTCCTAGGTTCCTTCATGACCCAGTTCCTCTGATGGACTCTTCTCTTACTCCTCACTGGTTTTCTGTGGAAATCCTCAAGTTGGGTGGTTCTGCATGTCCTACTGCTGGCCTTTTTTCCTCCTTAAGCATATTCTTCCCCAACAAACAAAATTAGATCATTTGCTAACCTCTGCACATCCTTTAGGACTGTCTTTCCCCACTGCCTGCTTCCAGAAGACTGTTCCTGGCACTGGGGAGCTGGGCAGCCAGGGTTTCTGTTTTCTAGAAACAGGGCCAGGTCTTCCCTACTATTTTTTTCCACTTTAATGTCTGGTTGTGTGGAACTGGTCCACATTGCTTCAAGCAGCTGTTGCCACATGGCATAAAGTTATGACACTTGGATTTTTCAAACTATATCATTCATTTTTGGGGGATGCTTTTCTCAAGGTTTAATCTTAGTTTCAAACTAATGAAGTAATGCTGTTGTCTTTGTTTCCAGGATCCCTATGGTGTAGCTGTGGGGGGAACAGTGGGTCACTGTTTGTGCACTGGATTGGCAGTAATTGGAGGAAGAATGATAGCACAGAAAATCTCTGTCAGAACTGGTAAGATCTTTTGATTTTTTTTTTAAATTTGTTCTAACCTTTAAAATTAATAAGCATGTCATTTGTTCTTTTTAGTTACTGACAGATTAAAAATAGGGTATTACCTTTAAGTTCTTACTTCTGAACTATACTGGGTCCACTGCTTCCAGGTCTCAAATATCTATTACTGGAAACAGACTGCTTTTCCCATGTGTACCAGCTAGTAAAATACAAGTTCGTAAAAAAGCATTCTTGAATTCCATAGTAGCTTTTTGTTAACATGATTTTTTAAGCTAGTAAACCAGTCACTGTATGGAATTATGAGTCATGTGAAGACTGGGAAGCACAGGAAGGGACCACATACGCATCTTCGGCTGAAAGGTCTTATTGCAGCTCTACATAACTGTGAGGCGTATAGCTGAAACTGTTAGTCTGTTGTATGATGACTTGGTGTTTCACAGCACTTGTCAAAAACAGTGCTAGAGGAGAAAGAGATTATCCTTTCAGTCAGGACTGTTGTCTTCTTTGCTGTGTGAATGGAGCATTTCAAGGTTAGTTTACTAGATTGCAAGAAGAACAGGCATCTCCACCGGGCTCCTCAGAATTTTGTTTGTACAGATCAGGGTATAGAACTCTCCCTTACTGACCCTCTTTCTCTTCTCTTCTAGTGACAATCATAGGAGGCATCGTTTTTTTGGCGTTTGCATTTTCAGCACTATTTATAAGCCCAGATTCTGGTTTTTAACAAACTCTTTGTCTATATTTAGTATAAGGTAGCCACTCTTGTCTTGCTGTATTATAGTGTACACTATAACTAAAAGTAATGGGAAACACTGTATTTTGTAGCACTGATTTGTGTTTGACCGCTTAATGAAATTATGTCCAAAAAATTGATTTTATATGTAAAAATGGATTTTTAAACGAAATCTGACTTCTAAATGTAGATTTTCCTCCAACATAATATTAATAAGGCCTTTGTTTGGAATATTTGGAACCATGGTGCAACTGGGGTCTGTCACTCAATTTTCTTTTAGTATGACCCTTTTATAAGGAGTACACATTTTTCTCCTTGGTCACTGAGGTGTTGTTAATATGCTGACCTAAAAATTTTCCTTAGGGACTAGATTAATTTCTTTTTAAAAACATTTCCCTAAGTCAGAAAACTGTAGTTTAATCTTGAGTCTTTTCACAGTTAGGTTCTTTGCTTAAAAAAATTAAAAGTCAAATATGGTATTACTATTATATCAGTAATACAAAATACAACAAGAACTCTTTGTGAGATCTGTTCTTCCTTTTTTTATTGGGTGAGACACCCAATATAAAAGCAGTCAATATTTGACAACATGGAATTACCAAACTAAAAGAGAATACTATAAATGTATTCATATTTTTTCTATATTGAATAAACAGTGTAACAGATGAAATGTAAATAAAAATGATGACCAGTGCCTGTTTTTTTCTTTGTGTTATGTAACTTCTGTGAACTTAAGGTAACATTAATATTTATAAGGCAATTTCTAAAATATGTGTGAAAACACGGATACATTGCTGAATAGGAGCCTGACATTCTAAACATTCTCACTTCACTGTCACATTTCTGTGACATGCAGTAGGCACTAACATAAGTTTAACAGAAAACCCTACTAAGACTCACCGTGAGAGGGGAGAACAGAAGGTCAAAGTGGGCAGTTTTAAGCTCCCGGCCCTGCAACTGTGGTAAAGGCCTGAGCAGCACTGTGATGCTTCATTCTGTCGCGGCCACTGTGCTGGTAACCACTGTCATCTACAGTGAATTCCAGCTTCACTGCTCCACCCCAGCATCTGGTGTAGTAGCTCACGTGGTAACACGAAATCAGAAAGACAATTTTTTTTGTAAAATGTCCACATGTTCTTTGTGTAAAACATAACAGACCTGGGCCGGAGGGTTAGCTCAGTGGTTCTGGCGCCTGCCTTGCAAGCGCAAGGACCTGAGTTCGATCCCCGGTTACCACATATAATGCTGGGCGTGGTGGCTCA
>PVIC010037593.1:0-17994 GCA_004025085.1 Thryonomys swinderianus | reverse complement strand
TAATAGAATTAGCAAAATATTATCTTTATTCAGAAGTTAGAAACTGGAAAAAGGCTACTTGAAATAACTGTTCCAGGTGGGGTTATTTAGGATGTCTTCCAGCCTCCAGAGTCAGGCAGTATCACTGGTATAGACTAGCCTGTACGTAGCAGGGCTCCCTTAGTTAGGTCTGAGGTCTTGTTTTAAAATTTTTAATCTTCTCAGCTTTGAGTATGTCGCCTAGTGATTCAGTAACTACCAGGTTTGGGGTTTGGGGGAGAAATGTAACTAGACAGTTTGTTAGCTTTTCAATTAAAGATGACACTTAATTCAAAAAAAATCTGGCTTATAATGTTCAGGAAGCCTTACTGGTCCTGGTTAAGTGACTGCTTTGTATATTAAAGAAGCAAAACCTGAAGCACAGTTTGGTGGTGACGCTGGACCTAGTGATGGAATTGGTACTAAATAATGGAGTCTTTCCAAGAAAATATACTATTTCTGCATTCCACAATTCTCAGGAGCTGCTTTGACCCAGACTTCTTGGAATCTAAAATACATGCAGCTGTTATTACAACAATAATTTTCAAACACCTCAATAGCTCATAAAGTGACTACCTTAAGGCAACACGTGTCTGTTGCTGCCATTATGAAGTGTCTAAATGAGAAGCAGTGAGGGAGTGAAGTGTTTCTAGTTCTCCTCCCTCCTCAGAACCTTCTTTTCCAAGCTTCCTCCATCTGCCCAATCCACCTGCCCTCCTACCACCACTCCCACTCCCCCAATCCATTCTTGCAGGAGCCTCAAAAGATTCCCTCAGTACAGACCTGCTGCTCCAACCAGCACTGGCGTGATCACCCAGATGTTCTCAATACTGACACATGATTCGAGGACTAAAATCAGGCCTTGGCTTCCGAATGCATCAGGTTTCACTATCTTTTGGACACTCTCATTCTGTACATGTCCACAACTGGAAGTTTTCTTCTGTTGGGGGTTGGTAGCCTTCTCTACCTCTTGATGCTCTGAGCCACTAGTTTTCACTCTCCTACAGATTCCCTAGTGGTGTTATCAATGTTATTCTTAATTTCTTTATATTCATTAAAACAAATTTGTGTGCAGCTGATCTAACATTGGATAGAGTTAAGCAAGCTCATAATTGTGTAATTCCATGAACCATAATAATTAATTAAGCCTATAAAAACTCCTCTTCCATAAATGAATAAAAGGGGTAAAGATTTCACTTCTGAGTCTCCCTGCTCTGAAGTTCCTCCCTGTTAGAGCTATCATAGCACGAAGTGTAACAGCTCATCTCTGGGCTGTTTTCAGAAGCTGAGAAGAAAAAAAATACAAGTAACAAGTAACAAGAAAATGCAAGTCAAGGATGTCTGTCATTATGTCAATACCAAGCAGCTCTTCCAGTTGGCTATACTCTCCTTCCTGTCTTATTCATTAAAACTTATCGCTCCTACCAGTGTCCAAGAACAATATTTTAGATAAAACGTCTGTCCTCCATTATCACAAGGAAGGATTGGGCCTCCCAGGACCTCAGCATTAGTTCTCTTGCATGTATAGAAAAGTAGGGAAGGAAAGGGGTTTTCAATACACTGTATCAGTGATGCTGAACCTTCTACAGTTTTCAGTGATGCCTAACAGCACTGGCTGCTGCACACATGCCATAGGTTGACTGCCTCTGCCCTGTAGGATAAGTGCTCAAATATTCTAATCTTCTCCAATCCTTTCTGTGTACCTGGAATCACCTCTCTCCATCCAGTAGTGATTATTAGAGCAAAAACAATATTACAACAATAACTTTATGCTTCACTTATTGAGTGTTTACTGTATGCAAGATAATATATCAAGCATTTTTCAAAAAATCATATATGTATGAAGATGTTACTGAGTTCTAGAATGTATGATAGATATTGTGAAATAGAAAATATTCAAAGGGGAATGCAGTGGAGGTGTGAATAATGAGGGGTAAAGAAAAAATGTGATAGTAATAAAATGGGAAACATAGCTTATGTATTTAGGGGGTGGGGGCTGTGGGGTGGGTAGGGGAATGGGAAAAATGAGAATTAAATTGTGTCATATACTGGTACAAATTTCCAATATTGAGTGTGATCATGATGTGTATATACAATGTACCAATAAAGAGAATTTTTTAATCATATTTAATCCTGAAAAAGGCACAAGGAAGGCTTGTATATTATACATTTACAGATGCTGAATCTTAAGCATGGGATAAGTAATTTGTTTCAAATCACCCAGACAGTAAATGACTAAACTACTATATCAGGTGAAACCTCTCCGTCTCCCAAACCTATACTCCACAAAATTCAATGAACTTTCTTCTCCCTTTTCCCCTCGCTACCTCCTCCAGCACACCTCACTGAGGACATCACTGCTGCAGGGACCCACTCCAAGAAAGCCTATTACTCTTGCTCATGTGAGTCTTTAAGTTCATGGCAGCAATCTGACAAACCCCGAAGGTAGGCACAAATTTAGTGTGCACAAAATTGGCTCCCAAGCATTTCCCAAGTTAGATGATCTCACTGATTTGACAGTTCTTTGTGGTTTATTCATGTGACATTTTCTCAGCATTTTCAGAACTAACACAAATTTATTCAAAGAAAGAGCTAAATACATCTTCCAACACGGTTAATAAAAATGTGCATAGCTCTGCATGTTAATATGTGAAGTCCTCAGCCCTAGTCTCTTTCTCCAGTCTGCAGGGGCTTCCAGCCCATCTTCCAAACTGATGTATTTTTCCGCTCATGTCAGATGGGGGGACAATCCCTCCATGCATACATTTATCCTGCTACTGCTCCTGTCCAGAGTGTTTTTATCACAGTACTATCTGCCTAAACCAACTCATGCTTAAGACTCAGCTCAAATTTCTTCCTTTTCTATGGCATTTACACCACTGTCCCATTTTGAAATTAATTTTTTTTCTACTTCATGTAATCACTGCATCTTGTGTAAGGTGCTACACCACTGTGGCATCTGTATCAGGTGAGGATTACCTACAATCATGCCAATCCCTCTTGCTGGATTTCAACTCACATAAATTATTTATTTATTTATTTATTTATGACTTTTTGTCAAGACGTCCTACATTTTCTTTTTTTTTTTTTTTTTTTTTGTTTTGTTTTGTTTTTTGAGACAGGATCTCGCTTTGTAGTTCAGGCTGGCCCTGAGCTCACTATGGTGCCCAGGCAAGCCGCCGCAAACTCAGCAACCCTCCTGTCTCTGCCTCCCGAGTGCTGGGATTACAGGCGTGAGCCACCACATCCAGCATTGTGGTATGCGGTGTTGATTGTTGGTGGGCGTGTCTCCACGCCCAGCATTATGTGTGGTTACCGGGGATGGAACTCAGGAGCTTGCGCTTGCGAGGCAGGCGCTGGAACCACTGAGCTAACCCTCCGGCACTAGACGTCCTACATTTTCTAATCCTAATAGAGGCTTGTACAGATGAAGTGACTGAGGTACAAAGAGGTTAGGAACTTGTTCAAGACGTGATAGCTAGAAGACCGCAGCCAGAGTTGAAGCCTTCATGCGTGTGCTCCTTCAGCATCATGGCTTTTACTGGTTCCTCAAACACTCAACATATAAGTGTTTAATGAATGCCATGATGAGCAAAGAGATTTAGAGTGTGTTTTACTTCCCATTCCTGTCACAGAGGAGCTGCTCGAGGGCCTTAGGTTTCACTCAAAATAAAATATTCCCATGTGCTATTATAACAACAGACCCAAGAAAAATGCAGATTATTTGGTAAGGAAAATACTTGATGTCTGGGTACAAGAGATTTGTGGACTGACCTTTGACTCTGCCAGGTAGGATTCATTTTCTGTGGAGAATGCTTGAACTCATTTGCCTAACAATGATGTTTAAGTGAAATAATCACTGTTTTAGTTCAAGAGTGTTTGAAATGATTTTTTTTTGGATCTTTTAAGAAGATATTTTCAAGACAGAAAAACTTGGCTATGTTAAGTCATGAACTAAGCTACCTAAAAAGAACTAAAGATTATCGCTTAAATGTTAAATTTACAATAAAAGTTAAGAAGCTCTACTTCTTCAGGGCTATATTCACAGGATCTGCACCTCGATTTGGGTCCTTCTTTATTATACCACATGCACCATACCTTACTTCCTTTCTGGGCTTTGAGGTGAGAGACATTGAGCCTGAGGGCCATTCTATATACCTTGTGCAAGATACAGATCCTCTCACTCTTTCCAGGTGATAGCCCAGTGCTCCCTGCCTCCCAATCATCAGGCTCTTGGGTTGCCAATCTTTTCCACATCAAATAAAATACAGTTGTATAAAGAAAAGGACAGGATGAAAATTATGTGTGGGGGGTGGCTTCAAGTTCTAGGTCATAAGAAAAAGTGTGGCTAGTGTTTCACCCTCATTTGTAACACCTGCTCTAGAATAAGGCATCTGCCACATCCCAAGGATCCTCAAGCCACCTCTGGAGAGGTCCACGCAGCAAGGAGCAGAGACTTTCTGCAAAGTGACCACAATCAACTCAGGCCTCATGCCAGTGCCTTGTGAGTGAGAAATCCTGGAAGTGAATGCTCCAAGCCTAGTCAAGGATCACAAGTCTCAAGTCCTGACTGGATCTCAACTGCACCTCATTACAGATCTAAGTCAGAATACCCAGACATCTGTCCCCAAATCCCTGACCTAGATAACCTGCTCTGTAATTAATGTTTATTGTTTTGAGCCAACAAAGCTTGGTCTAATGTTATCAGCAGTATGAGACTAATATACAGCTCCATAATGAGGAATGATTTTCTGATGCCTTTTAGCTATTGCTACATTTTGTCTCTCAATGAGCCTTGCAGATAGTACTGTTTTCATAAATTAAGGCTAGCAATATTCAAATAGATGTGATGTTGTTGGGTTGGATATGAACCAAGATCAATCTAGTTCCAAATTTCCATGTCCTTAACCACTGTACAGAATCATATGATGCCCTATTTGTATTAATGCACTAAGGAAGCTCAGCCAAAGCAGATGCTTATCAATCTGGTAATTAATCTACAAGGGTTTCTTATGCCAGCAAACACAACCTTTCTTAGAGTGTTACCACTTAGCAAGATTGTTTTTGGTTTTTTACTATTCTATGAACTACTTTGAAAAAAATCATTTGATACAATAGCATAAAACTTGCATGATTTATATTATGTAGTCTCTTATCCAGTAATCTTCTTTCTCCACAGTTATGATGTGGCTGTTAATTTAAGAAATCTTAATGTAGTCAATTATCCAATAATCTTCTTTCTCCATAGTTATGACGTGGCTGTTAATTTAAGAAATCTTAATTCTAACATTGTACATTAGATTAGTTTAAATTTATGAGCTGTGAATTTTGGCTGCCAATAGGACAGTTCTTTTTACCACCATATTTCCTGTTCTTGTTCCAAAGTAGTCAAATGGCAGGCATTATCAGCAGCGTGCAATCCTCCCAGGTGAGATAGCTGATTCTCCAGAAGGACTGTGAGACTTCCAGAAAGGATAATGGTTAGCTAGGTTTTGTTTTTCTAGTTACTACCATCTCTCTCCAGTTGCAAAATTCCAGAAAGGGCAGCCTGATGGTAAAATAACTTGAGAACAGCACATTCTATGTAGACTGACGATTCTAAAATAGTGATAGTGAACAATTTTATAGACCATTTCTGAGTTCATAAAAATTCCTTTACACACTGCCTTTTAAGGTCCTTAAAATTCTATAAAAAATATAACAATGGCAATAATAATCACAATGCCAACTATTATTTTCTTAAATTGATTTTATTGGTACATTTTATATAGACATTATGATCACATTTAACATGGAGGGTTTTTACCAGTACATGATACATCTTGATTCTCACTATTTCCCATTCTCCTGCCCTCCCTACAACTCCCCACCCCAAATCTTATGTATATAGTTTCCACTATTATTGTTCCCAGTCTTACAGATGAGAAAACTGACACTCAGGGAAATAAAATAATGCTCTCAAAATCATTCAGCTGAAATAGGGCCTTGAGCTCATATTCCAGAATTTTAACTCAATTTTTTTTTTCAGAACTTGACTGATATATCAAGGATCTCTGTATATATCACCCAAGCGGCATACAGCCTTTCCAATAGCAGGATATATATTCTAACTCCACATAATGTGATAGAGGCTATACTCCAGATGGAAGAAAAAATGGGGAAATGTGTTTTGAGCAAGATTGTCATCCGGGTTGCTTTACCACTCTTCCTTGCTGTATGAATATGGAACAAGCAAAGAAAAGATGAGAAGCAAAAGAACTGCCGTGGAGCTAGATCCCAGGAAGATTTCCCACAAGGAGACACGTTTTCTCATCTGCCTTATTCCACTCTTGCTCTTCGCAAATGTTGTGCCCGCTTCATGGAGAATATTATTAACTTGCTGGATAATTTATTACAGGCATGAAGGTCAACTTGATGTCCTCTTCTTCCTCTTCTCCCTGCCCATTATCATTTGAATGATCAGAGTGAAAGGTGTGCCAGGGCAGCATGGATTTCCAAGAAATCCCTCACTGTGCCAGTCCTTTCTGATCTCTTGTCTCTGCGTAGCACAGCTTTGGTGATAAACAGCTCAGAAAAGAAGTTTATTTAAACCAATTCAACTACATTCAGGCCTATTAATTAAACCTAGAATCCTAGATAATCTCATGATACTTATGTGAGGACTACGTCGAAATTCCATGTTAGGAGACAAATTCCAATTTCAATGGCATAAATCTCCATTTTTCTCTCCTCCTTCCCTCATCCTTTTCTTTCTTTCACCTTCTCTCCCAAAAATAGCACAGATCTTCGCTAAATACATTATTCCTCACAATAAACCATTGATTCAAGGTGCTTGCTCCCTGTGTCTCTTGTCAAAATCTGTTTACTGCAATTAAAGGCTTGATGAAAGGCTGATAAACAGTTTGCTTGTGTTCTCTTCACGGAAAAGTAATATGTGAGCTTAAATGCAGTGGTGATCGCTTTCTTTTATCATGAGCTTTGTGTCTTGGTGTCATTGTGTAGCTTTTGCAGCTGCAATGAAATTTCCACTTATTTCATTAAAATGAGGTGACTTAATGGAAAGAATGCTAATCTTTTTTTATTCTTCCTTACTCTCAAAAGCAATATTTCAGTACATGCTTCTCTTTAAAAGGGAAAAATAATCACTCTGTGAAAGAGATCTTTGGTTTATACTGCTTTGTGTGGGTGGAAACATGGGTTGATTAAAAAAATCAAACCACATTTTCCTAAACATACAAACCTAGAAGCTGAACTGAGCTGAGCTGCCCAGGTTCAGGGTAATTTCTTATTGATCAGTGAGCTTCAGTTTCCTTTCTTTTATAATTACTCCTTAGAATTAGCTTTATTCTCACAGGCAACCAAAGTATTCCTTTTCTCCCCGGGATTTGGAGTTTTATAACTATGTGTTCAAACTATTAAATCCAAAAGGCTCCTGCTGGACTCCACAATAGGCAGCCTCGATATAAATTGTACTCACAACTTAAAAATATAGTCTTAAGTTCCTAAGTACAAAGGATATGGTTTCTGAGTGTGTCTAAAGTGATTTAAATACCTCATAATATAAGACTGAACTTAAATGAATACACTTAAAATACTGCAAGCACATTCACTTAATTAGCATAACCTTTAAACTTCTATTGTTAAGTACAACCCTATTTTGAAATTTGGGCTGAATTACCTTTAGTTTATTATAGTCATTATACCTTATTACTGAGACATGATAAGCTGGAATTTCAGTGTACCCACAAATTGTACTGCCCTAATTTTCTCAAATAAGGCCAATATCCCTTAGTATTTTCATATGTTTTACATAGTCATTTTAAAAGATTACAGAGAATTTCACAAATACTACAGAACTACAATCAGGCTTCAGGAATGTACTATATTTGCACACTCACCTAAATTCTGCCATGATACGGAAGAGGATAAAATTACTACCATTAAAGTGAATGGCATTGATAATTGCAATCAAGGAAGGCTAAAACTGCAGACTGTTGTACCATTAAAAAATGTTATTTTCCTGAATTTCCATTGAGTGTCAACACATGCTTATTTAAGGAGATGTTTACACAGAATTAGATCAATCATGAGGGAATAGTAGAAAATAGGACAAGTTGTGACTCAGTGTGGCTGCCTCTGTGGCTTCAGAACTGGATTACTCTTGCCAAAGAGCACTTAACAGATATTCACAGAGATAAGTTATTCAAACATTTGAAGCAATATTTCAAAAGATTAGGAGTCATTCACATACAATGTTTCACTTGAATCGGTTGACTTTAATAAAACAATTTTATGAAGATTGTCTTTTGAGTTCTTTTTTTTTTTTTTTTTGAGACAGGGTCTCGCTTTGTAGTTCAGGCTGGCCCTGAGTTCACTATGTAGCCCACGCAAGCCTCGAACTCCGCCATCCTCCTGTCTCTGCCTCCCGAGTGCTGGGATTACAGGCGTGAGCCACCACGCCTGGCACTGTGGTATGTGGTATTGATTGCTGGTGGGCATGAGTTACCACGCTCAGCATTGTATGTGGTTACCAGTATCGAACTCAGGACCTTGCGCTTGCAAGGCAGGCACTGGAACCACTGAACTAAATCTCCAGCCCATGGAGTTCTTGTTCCATGTTTTTTTTGAAAAAGTAAGACAGCCTTTATAGCTTTCATAAATTGAATATCACTAAGACATATGTGGAGGTCTTGCTTACTTATGTGACAGAGTGTCTGGGCAGACCTGTTGTGCTAGAACGCATACATGCATGTGTTATTGCTTATGTCTAACATGGCTCCAGAATTTACATGGGGGTTTTGTAAGGTGACTGGATCACGGGGGTGCTATATTTATCAGGGGCTTAATCCACTGATGAGTCCATAGCTGAACATACTGTGGGGAGGTAGGAGAGTTTGGAAAAGGTGAGTCACTGGCATGTGACCTGGAGCCGTGTATTTTTGTGCCCAGCTCCTCCTTTCTCCCTCTCTGCTTCCTGGCTGTAGTGGATTGAGCTGCTTTCCCCCACCAGAGTACCCCGTGCCATGCCATTTGGAGCCAGTCAACCACGGACTGAATCCCCTCAAGGAAGACATACTACACTTCATAGAATTGCTGTGAGGATTAAATAAGACATGTTATAAAGGCTCTAAATAGAGTTCTAGACATAGCCTATAGTGCAAAATAATAAATAAGTAGAATTTAATTATTGTGAATCCATCTATTTAGAGGTAGCTCATCATAAAAAAATTTAAATATGGAGTAGTATACCACAAATAGCAGATAGATACACATAAACAAATGCACACACATGATACATTCTCCTGCAAAATAGTAATTTTTAGCATCCTATAAATGCACAATTATTCTAAGAAGAAAATCTTAATAAAAGCTGAACCTGATGAAGGGACTAAGATTCCCAGACTCTTTTCTACTAAATCATGGTTTTTACATGCCAAAAGTGTACATCAGCTGATCTACCTCAATTAGCACTGATTTCTCCTTTTTCCTAAAATTGCCTCAGAATTTATGAAAGTAGCTTGAAATTATTTCTTACTGTTCTTAAAAGTGATAAGACTTCAGAGCCAGTTCTGAATTCTAGTTTTATCTCTCACACTGAATAGGCCTCTGTTTTTTATTTAAAAAAGTAATATTATTTCCAGGGTTATTAAAAGAGTTATGAGATTTGAATAAGAAGTTCAGTTCATAAAGACCTTCAGAGCCTGGAATAGACAGTGTAACTTATAATATTGAAAATATAAATACAATGGGTTTGTTACGTGCCAAATTAAGCAAAATAAACTACACTCTTCTGCTATATTTTCAAATGAAAGAGAGCAATAATGGGTATTTTTTTTTTTCATTTTGGAGGGCCTAAGGATACACAGAAGGAAGGAGGTGGTTTGCTACAAGTGAAATACACCCTGGTTATTTAAGGAAACTCATTGCTAGTTTACTGATGCTATTAAAGTCCACAATCAGTTGAGTTCCAGTCAAATTTTCCAGAGTAGGCCTGGCTTCATCCACTGAGAGCCTTTAAAAAAGAGTAATGAGAGTACCGGGCGTGGTGGCTCACGCCTGTAATCCTAGCACTCGGGAGGCAGAGACAGGAGGATTGCTGAGTTCGAGGCTTGCCTGGGCTACATAGTGAGCTCAGAGCTAGCCTGAACTACAAAGTGAGACCCTGTCTCAAAAACAAAAAAAAAAAAAAAGAGTAATGAGAGAGACAGAGAGGGAGAGACAGAGAGACAGAGAGACAGAGACAGAGAGACAGAGAGAGACAGAGACAGAGTAAGATGTTCTTATGGACATTTGTCCTACAATCTACATTCACAAGAGTCCTTGTCTGCTCACAGTGCCCTAAATCAAATACAGAAACCAGAAGTGATGTTTTACATAGAAGTGATAAATACATAGATGTGTCCCTCCACATATGCATTGCTTATATATGTTACTGGTTCTATTTCTGTGACTGAATTTAGATTAGTGAAATGCTCAGCTTGAAAACTATCCTATTCATTTCATTTCAACATCACCACTGTACTTGGTAGAGAAGCATAATTGATAAATAGAAGAAAAATCAACTTAGATTCAAGATGAGAGTGCCCCAAGCCTACCCCTTTTTAGCAATGCATGAATGTGTTTAAATTTTTCATCCCATACATACACGTGTGAATGAAATTGCTACCATATCACCTACCACAAAATGAAGACCTAGTGAATATTGCATCTCTTTCTGCCCTTTCACTTGGCTCAAGCACTTGAAAGGAATAAACTGACAAAGAATGATTATTTTTTACTAATTTAAGGAATACTTATTATATACCAATATACTTCTAATACTCTTCAGAGCAATTTGCAGACATTGTCATGTAATCCAGATGGTGAGACTGTCAGGTAAATAGTATTATAATTGCTTCTGTGTTACCTATAGTGAACACAAAATGATAGAAAACCTGTCTAGGACCACACAGGAGACTAGAGTCTAGGAGCTTTGTCTCCAGAGCTGATGCTCCTGGCCCTAATTGTATAATAGGTTATATTAATATTACATGAAATTTTTTATGGAAGTATAAATTCCATATAAGTTAAAATACCATTGTATTAATTTTAAAAGATTTATAGAAAAATAACACATACATAACAGTTTTGATATAAGAAATTTATTTTCTCACTTTTTTAAAGGCTGGTTTCAAATTTAGTTGTTGGGACCTTCAGAGATGCCTCTGTGTGTGTGTGTGTGTGTGTGTGTGTGTGTGTGTGTGTGTTCATTGGTCTTCCTGCTATCCTTGTTCATCACTCATATTTCTCTATGAGTCCAAATTTCCTCTTCTTCTAATAATACCAGTCAGGTTAGAGTCCCTTTTTAAATCTTTTGTTTCCTAAAGAAGTCATATTTTGAAGTATTTTCGAGATTACAGTTCAACCTAGGGCTTTGGGGAAGGGAACACAATTCAGTTTTCAACAATCATTATGGCAAGAATGTGTATTAGAGCTAAAATAGTAATCTACTTTCATGAGATACTAAGTAACTACGAGATACTGAGTAACTCTGTAATGAAAGATTGAGCAAACCAATGGATAAATGTGGAAGTTTACCTGAACTGTGCTGGAAGCTCTGATCAATCTGTAATGTCCTGGTTTCATGTAGATCATGTTTCATTTTGTTATTTCTTACCTTTTCAACATCACATGGTTTTTTATGACTTGTGAAACAGCAGAGCTGTTTATTTACTTGCCTTTAAATTCAGTTATGTTAGCAGAGTGTTTCTCCTTCACCTAAAGAAAAGGTTTTTAAACTGGCAAGTTTGAAAGTTGCCATAAGAGAAATCAATGTCTTAAGGAGCCTGAGAAATTTTCTCGTAAGAAAGGAGGCAGAGTATAAAGGCTAAGGAAGAGAAAGACAGCACCCAAAGGGTTTTTTAAAATGTGTTTGAAGTTGGGACAGATAATCTGGGGGGTAGGCAGGATAAGTTACAATTCCAATAACTAGCAGACTGTAGACATGTGTAACTTGCAGTAAGGGAAAAACTGTCCTTCAGCCTTTAGATTTCAAGTCTTATATTGAAAAGAAGGTAATAGCTAAAAATGGCAAAGGATACTCTGTTTTGTAGGTGAATAGCAGAAGGGTAAAAATTATTTTCTCTAACAATCAAGTACTATTTTGATTTTAAAATATGGAGGAGAAACCTTAGAGAATTACTTAAATTCTTACATGAAGTAGGAAAATGAGAGATGTTCTCATTTATTGATTACTTAATATGTAGTGGTCAAAATAGTCAGTATTTGTTGTATATTTAATATTCTCCAGTCGAGGTATTTGTAACAAAATTACTCATTTATCTTCACCAGAAGCTGATTATTATAATCCTTACTTTACAGAGGATGCAACTATCTTGGCTAGAGTATACACAGAATTTTTGGTCATTAATTTATAATTCTAGAACCCTTCACACATAACGACTCTAACACAAATGCCACCACTCCAACCATTTGGTCCTGTCTCCTACACAGAAATATGTAGGAATTACCAGGGTAGAAGCTCAAGCAAGAAAACCTAGATGACAGTTTGCTTCACCTCACAAAACTAACAAGTCACACAGCCAACATGAAAATCTAGGTCTCTGAATCTCCAAAATTCTTTCCAAGAAAGCCACACTGATTTTTCAACATTTACCTGAGTATGTATGGTACGGGAAACTAATAGCAACACTAAAATATTCTTTATTTTTTTGATGAGGAAAGCAATACTCCTAAATAAAAGTATATTTCTAATTAGAATATTTTTAAAGATTGATGAATACTAAAATGAACTAAAAATCCAAAAGGGAAATATTCCCAACTTTAAGTATTTTTATATTTCTGACCACATAAGAAAATAGCCGACAGTGGTTCTGGCGCCTGCCTCACAAGCGCACAGTCCTGAGTTCGATCCCCAGTAACCACATAAAAATAGCCAAGTGCAATGTGCCTATTCTTCATCTGACTGAAGGGTGTAAGCTGGGCAACACTTTCCACCATTTTCTATTCTGAAGTCATTACTCACTAAGCAATGTCACTATATTCAGGCAAATGGTGATTGATAATGATGTAGGTATATAAAACCGGAAAAGTGGTCTCATCTCTTACAGTGAAGAAAATCATAACATGAATAAAGGTAATGCTTGCTTTTAACTACTTTTCTCCACTAAAATGGTAAGGATTTATATATATATATATATATATATATATATATATATACACACACACATATATACATATATATACATATATATGTATATATGTATATATATACATATAATTTTTTTTTTGAGACAGGGTCTCACTTTGTAGTTCAGGATGGCTCTGCACTCACTATGTAGCTCAGGCAAGCCTCGAACTCAGCAATCCTCCTGCCTCTGCCTCCCAAGTGCTGGGATTACAGGAGTGAGCCACCACGCCCGGCACTGTGGTATGTGGTATTGATTGCTGGTGGGTGTGAGTCTCCACGCCCAGCATTGTATGTGGTTGCCGGGGATCAAACTCAGGACCTTGTGCTTGAGAGGCAGGCACCGGAGCCACTGAGCTAAATCTCCAGTCCCAAGGATTTTTATATTTTATAAAATGGTAGAGAATGTGTAAAAATGAGTGGAGTTTCCAGCACCTATGTAAAAATTAGAGGAGACTGTGGAAGGCCCACACTATACACTCTGCAGAGGACTCCTTTTCACTGAGTGTGCTCTTCACACCTAAGCCCAGGGCTGTGAAGCAACTATGAATACTGTATTAACTTGGGAAACTGACGATGAGAGCAAATTTCTTCCAAGGTTTGGATATAGTATAATGAGATTATAGAGTACAACCGACAAAATGTAAAAATACAGGGGAAATTCTTTGGGCTGGGAGAAAGCTCTCTCCAGCTTCCAAACCACTTTGTACTTCCACACAGTAGCACCAGCCTGTTAAAGTGGCTTTTCCTACAGCTAATTCTCACATATTGACAAGGAAAAGCAAAGGAGTTCAGATATCAGCTTGCCATAAATTACTCGGCAGACAGTATACAGGACTCGGACAGAATAGCACCATGTGGCTTCTATTACCCCTAAATGACATATCTTCCACTGCTATACCTTCATAACTTACTAGACCACGCTGGGTTTCACAGCATTCCAAACATTTATATATTTTTAATTGATTTTTATTGGTACATTTTATATGCACATTATGATTCCATTCAACATCGAGGGTTTGTAGCAGTATGTGACACATCTTTATTCTCATTTTTTCCTATTCCCTTTCTCTCTCTACAACTCCCTACCACCTATACACATAAGCTTTCTTTTCTTACCATCAAATTTTTTCTTTCCCTTCTTCATTAACCCATAGACCTTTTCCCTTTTTCTTTTTCCCTTTGAACATTTTCTTGCTATTTCATGATACCTATCATACATTTTAGAAACATTTAAAATGTAGACATCTCGTGTCACTGGTGATCTTCAATCCTTATGTCTCTACGTTATGTGTTATCCCACCTTGCCTATTTCTCTTAATGTTTCTAACTTTTCCCAAGTCAGACAGTTCAAAATCTCCTTCTTTTCAAGTATTGCTAATTCTATTACCACAGCATTTTCCAAATTTGTTCCCTTCTAAGGATCAGAACGATCAACACCAGATTTAGGACACCTTCATCTGCACCTCACCTAAACTAGTACAACCTGCTAATCATTCTCCTATCTCTTAGCCTCTTCCATTCTAACTCATCATCTTTCATCAGTTCTTATATGATAGCCAAATTAATCTTCCTAATCTGTCATCATCCTACTCTGCAATCAAAAATACTTTACCTCATTTATTTCAAGTGATTTCCACCTGATTTTCAAAGCCATGTATCAAATAGGGCATGAATGTATCCCATTTCTTATATATTGAGTGTTATATACTTTAAATCCATTTGTTTTTGATGATAACTTTTAAGTAGCCCATTTTATTTCTCTTAACTTTTCCTATCTCCCACCCTATTTGTATTTTTTTTTTCTTGCAGTACCAGGAATTGAATTTGGGCCCTTCTGCTTCCAAAGTAGGTGCAGTAGACTCGAGCTAGATCCCCAGCCCACTATTTGTATTTTTTGAAGAACAGAGAGTCATTGTAAAACATTTTTCCATCTTCAATAATGCTTAATAGTTTCTTTACCAAAGTAATCAATACTTTTTGTTTTGTCCATCTGAATCCAACCTAATCCAATAAATGAATTAAAATGTCAAAGTTTGCCTAGATAAAAATCTTCAGGTTTAAATAAAAGAAAATAAATCTATAATAACATTAACACCTTACAGTTTATTGTGCTGTTCACTGTGAGGCCAAGTTGGTTCCCTGGCAGGGAAAGAGAGGGGCTGCACATGTATGTGCCTTGCTCTCAGGCAGCTTCCTCTGAAAAGAGAACCGAATACAGAGATGACCACCGGATGAAACCGGTACGTGCATCACACTCTAGGAGAGGAAGCCAAGGTGAACCAGAACGGACAGGCGTGGGAGTGCTTCAGGAAGCGCAACCTGACTTTCTTGAGGCCAGTCCCTACTGCCTAAGGGATCTATTTTTTTCAAGAATATTGGAATAAATGCTACCAGATTTCTATGCGATATTCGAGGAGGTCACAGAGCTTATATCTCCCTCTATGTGTTTCACTCTCATGAATAATAAAAAATGGCATTCACAATATCAAGCTATGCAACATGCCTTCATCCTAAGGGAGAGAAAGAAATCACAGGGGGGGAAATCAGCCGCCTAATGTAAGTAATCTCACCCTTAACAGATCATGCAGTGAGAGCTCAAGCAAGTGGTATGAGAAAAAGGCTCATGGCACAAAGGTTACTGTATTGCAAGTCATTTAAATAGTTGTGTTAAAATGGAAATCACATAAACATTAGACGTGTGCTATTCCTGGTAAAGGCTCTGCAGACCAAACTGCCAAAAGGAATGAATTTTAATGACTAGTTTATAACCTTTGAGATGCTTGAAAATCTAACACAGTTGTAGTTAAAATGTAGTACTATTATAGCATCAATGGAATTAGGAATTCCGCAGGGAATATTCTGTGCTGGGAAACAGGTTTGTCTCACTTTGGGAAACTAAACAATTTCTCATCATTTAAAATGGAATGCATCTGATTTATTGATCTGCAAATGTTACCAAAATATTTGACCCCAAATATTGAATCTCATTACCAAACAATTCAGTCTCTTCATGGCATGAATGTAAATATCAACATAAAAACTGACATTTATGCTGGTTTATAGTTTTTCCCATTTTTATGGACACAGCCATTTCTTTTTAAATGGCTTGGATCTCTAAAAAAGTGTTAGGAAAACATTGCAGACTCCAAAACGCAGGTGCCAATGGAAGCATTAGGTCACAGAATAGCTGCTAAACTGCTACATACAGCCTTACTTTCCACATTCAAATATGTTGCAGTCAACTCCCTCAGTGGCAACTCCATTAAAAATATGATTGTTTATTAGTAGAGGAGCTGCTATTGGTATCTTGAACAGTTTAAGGAATTAGTCATGACCACTCTTAGCCTTTACCAAGATTAAACACTATTTCTCATCAACTGTAGTCAACAAGGGATGAAAAGGAAATAGCTTTTAAATCCATATCACAAAAGTATTTTCCTTTTTCAGAGAACACAAAATCAAGGCTTTATACAAAGTCTAAACTAATCTTATCCCTTAGACCAAGGGCTGACAGTGCACAGAGGAAGTGTACAGATATATTCTTGAAATCACAAGTTTCAAGAATATCATTTCTTGTATATTCTTGAAATCACAAATTCCCACCATTACAGATTATCCCTTGGTCAAAGCAATACACCTTCAAAATATCTTTGTCTTTTTGAATCTCTCTTAAAAGAAAATCTCATTTTCTTGGTGAATCATTTTTTATAATTAATTAATTTTTATAATTAATACTTCAAATATACATTGTCTTTTAACTCATTCTCTTAAAGACAGAAAGACAAGACAATGAGTACAAAATGGGTGAATCTTATGTGGGTAAAAAGAAAGAAGGCACAGACTGGAACATAGTACACACCAGGCAAAGGAGAAGAGCAGTAGATGTCAGGTTAGGACAGCTGACAGTGTAAGGTCTGAATGCAGGGGATATACAACATAGTAAATCCACTGGAAGGTGAGGTATATTCAAAACAAATGTACCCAAATGATATATATCTCTGCTAAAATCTCCCTGAAACCTTAAAAAGGCATCAGATGTAGAATATATAGAGAACATTTTATATATATAATATATTATATATATATATTATATATATTATATATTATATATATATTATATATTATATATATTATATATTATATATATATATTATATATTATATATTATATATATAGCATTTTTACCTGAGATCTAGTACTGGGAGAGACAATCTGCCATGTGCCGGAACTTTACACACACAGTATTCATATGCCATGAAAGGAACAACCCCAATGACCTTTACCAGAAATATCCTCAGATATTTCTGTAAATCAAGAGGTTTGCACCATGCAACAAGCACCCTTGCAGAAGGAATCTATGTTGCCTTGTGAGACTAAGTGTACATTTGTTGACTGTTGTTTTGTTTTTCCCATAGCGGGTATCAAATCCAGAACTTTGTGCTTGCAAGGTGGGTGCAGTGCCACTAAGTTACATCCCCATCTCTCTCTTGTTTACTATTTCTTACAAAACGATGAACTTCCCAAATCAGAAGTTCTTTGGCTTCTCTGTCCACAGGATCCATCTAGGTCCTATTACAACTACAGACTTGGGATGTACAGAGGACTGAAACGGGCACAAGTGCTCCTGCTGCATGCTGTATACGTTCGTGACAAAATGTCCTTTGTCTTTGACTGTTTTCTCGCATCCATAAAAAGAATTCATTAACAACTAGGGTTAAAATCAAACATGACAAATAGCTATTCTTCAACAAAAGTAGCCATTATCATCAATTAAAAGTATGTATTTC
>PVIC010037592.1:0-18021 GCA_004025085.1 Thryonomys swinderianus | reverse complement strand
AAAAGCAAAAAAAAAAAAAAAAAAAAAGTTATTTATTTTTGTTATTGATTTTTAGGAGCTCCTTATATTTTCTGAATATTAACTCTGTATCAAATATATGGTTTGTGAATACATTCTCCCACTGTATAAATTATATATATATATTTTTGAGACAGGGTCTTGCTTTGTAGTTCAGGCTGGCCCTGAGCTCATTATGTAGCCCAGGCAAGCCTGGAACTCAGCAATCCTCCTGTCTCTGCCTCCCGAGTGCTGGGATGACAGGCGTGAGCCACCATGCCCAGCACTGTAGTATGTGGTATTGATAGCTGGTGGGTGTGAGTCACCACACCCAGCATTGTATGTGATTACTGGGATCGAACTCCGGACCTTGTGCTTGCGAGGCAGGCGCCGGACCACTGAGCTAAAATCTCCAGGCCCAAATTATCTTTTTACTCCATGGATTGTTTCACAAAAGTTTTTCAATTTGATGCAACCCCACTTGTCTATTTCTGCTTTTGTTTCTGTGCTTTTGGTATCACAGCCAAGAAATATTTGCCAAATTCAATGTCATGAAGCTTTCCCTTATGTTTTCTTCTATGAGTTTTATATTTTCAGCTCTTACATTTAGTTCTTTACTTCATTTTGAGTTAATTTATGTATATGGTATATGCAACTTGCTTTTTAAAACTTACTTTGTGTGTGTGAGATTCATACATGTCAGTACTGTACATGTAGCTCTGGCTCAGCAGATGGTAATCACTATTGGCTGAATGGAGAGCATGCAGCAAGACCGAGGGAGTCCCATTTAAAGATCTGGAGTCAAGGGTGTTGAGAGAGTGTTGGGCTGGGATTGCAAAGAGGAGTCTGTGGGGCTGAACAGGAGCAGGGACTTGGGCTGTGGAACTGGCAGGACCAGGGCCTGCTCAAGCAGCAGAAAGAAGCTAAGGACAAAGAGGTAGCAGCACTTTGGGAATAGGGAAGGGCCCTGGACACTCTGTACCCAGGCCATGGCCCTGCAGTCTGACATTTTGAGTCTGGAGCTGAGCAGTAACAGTTCTGCCTGGGGCTCAGTGCAGGATGATAGGATGAGTCCTGTAGGACTTGGAGCTTTGGTTTTGAGACGCTGTCTGTGCCACAAGCTTCAACACCTAAAATGGTATTTCAGGTCCTGTGCTGTGGTTTCTCCTCTGCAGACTGTGGTAGTCACAGCTGGCCAAGTGCAAGTTCCACAGCAGATATTGTTGACAGGGCTGAGGACAGAGCTGCATAGTGGTGACAGATGTATTGATCATTATTAAAGTCATTATAGGGCCAGAGAGTTAGCTCAGTGGTTCCAGAACCTGCCTAGCAAGCACAAGCTCCCTGGTTCGATTCCCAGTAACCACATACAGTAGCACTGGGTGTGGTGACTCATGTCCACCAGCAATCAGTACCACATACTACAGTGCTGGGGTGGGTAGGATGGGTGGTGGCTCACACCTGTAATTCCAGCACTCAGGAGGCAGAGGCAGAAGGACTGCTGAGCTCGAGGCTTGCCTGGGCTACATAGTGAGCTCAGGGCCAGCCTGAACTACAAAGCAAGACCATCTCAAAATAAAATTTAAAAAATAAAGTAATTATAACAGCCACCTAGTTAGTGTACAGAAGCAGAAAGGTGATGGGGTGCCAGGTATAAAACCTGGGAGAATAAAACTGGAGCTTCCTGCTGCCCTGTAGAGAGAGACACACTTGCTTGCTGTCACTGGAGGGCCATGCGTGCTTGCTGTGGTCACAGATAATCTCTGAAGCCTCAGGGAGGCAGATGGAGGTGGGAAACGATTGTGTTCTGGAGACCAGGCACCCAGTTTCCCATGTTTTTCCAAGCCTGCCTTTGTGGATCGTAGTCTTGAAGGAGCTTGCAGAGCTGGGCTGTTCATATCTATGTAGCGGTCACTCCTGTGTCCCTGTGCCACAGTGCTGATGCCAACTAGGGATGTTGGGGTAGTTTCTGTTGACTGAAGTTGGTGTGGCAAGGAGGACACCCAGCTGCTGGACCCTGTGAACCCCTATGGAGTGTTTTATTTTATTTTATTTTATTTTTTGAGACAGGGTCTCGCTTTGTAATCCAGGCTGCCCCTGAGTTCACTATGTAGCCCAAGCAAGCCTGAACGCAGCAATCCTCCTCCCTCTGCCTCCTGAGTGCTGGGATTACAGGCGTGAGCTACCACGCCCGGCCCCCTGTGGAGTGTTAACAGGAAAGAGGCCTCCCTTGGTCCCGCTAGGCAGAAGATGCTGCCATTGGACATCTTTCCTGATTTAGCGTGACATTTTGCCTCATGAAGTTTTGGGGATAGGCAAGAAGTGTGTGAGGATTTGGGGCAGGCCAGAGACCTAGGCTGAGGGCGGAGGCACCATTCCACTAGCCCCATTTTTGGAACAACATAACACAGAACATGTGGGCTCTGCTTTTGAAAGCTGCCACTTGGTTGCCATCTGTGTGTTCTACTACATAGTTTGACGTCTTGTTAGAATAGAAAGAAGTCAAAATTAGCATCAACATTTGAGGAGAAATAAAATCTCTTCCACATGCTGCTGAGCTTGGGTGGTACCTCAAAGGCATAGCTGAGCCGGGCACCTTCCGTGTGCAGTCCCCACTGGCCTGTCCAGCTGCTCTTGGATGAAAACTCATTAAAATGTCTGTGTCCTCCCATTTAGCCTTTTGGGCTGTCAGAGCATAAAACCTCTAAGCCTTGAACTTGGGTTCTTTTTTTCCTTTCCTTTATCTTAGTATCTAGAGATCAAGGAAAATATAGATACAAAAGACCGAAAAGGAAACAAAGCTTATGAATATAGGGGATTGGGTGTCGTAGGGAAGGTAAGAGAATGGGAAAAGATGGGAATCAAGATATATCATGAGCAGGTATGGATTCTCCATGTTGAATGTGATCATAATGTATGTCTACAGTGTACTAATAAGCTCAATAAAGGAAAAAAGAAAGACAGATGTAGTGAATTTAATATTGGTAAACACTAATTTAAATGATTTATGACACAGATTGAGGTAGAAAGGTAATTTTCTTAATATTCATAGCAAATGGGCAGGACATCAGGGAACTAGGAAACTGAAGTTGACTTGGGTTGGAAGAGGCCCCTCCTTGGGCCTTTGTTTTGGGCAGAGATTAGTCTGTCACGTCAGATGGCGCCTCAGAGCGTGGGGAGGTCTGAGGTCTTGTGAAAGCCAGCAGGTAGGAAGGCGATGGAAGCCATGAAGAGCACCTGTGAGTTCTGTGCCTCTTGCGGGGTTCTGGAGGTTGAGGCTGCCTGGCCAGTGATGTATCCCTTCTCAGCCCTTCCATTCTGCTTCGACCTGGGTCCTACAGCAGTTAGGCTGCAGGGACGTGTGCATGAGCCATAGGCTGCTTCTTTTCTCCTGCCCTCCAAGCTGGAAGGATGAAAGGATGTGACAAGTGGATCTCGACACCTTTCACAGGACAGTCCAGAGGTGGGGTCCAGACAAGGCTGGCTCTGCAGCCATCCTGAACCCAAGTTCCTACTTTCTTGATGTTTGCTGTCCCCTGGTCTTGTCATACCTGCCCCACAGCCCATGAGAAGTGGCGGGGGTGGGGGGAGGGGAGGCCACCCACTGTTCTCCTCATGTGGGGCCAAACTGCCTGGCACTTTGCTGACCACTCCTGAGCAAAGTCCACATGTGCCTCAAAGGGCCAGGATACCTGGATGTGGCTCTGTACGAACACTTAGTCCTCCTGGGGCAGCAGCTTGGGGCCTCTATACCAGGGGGGCCAGTCAAGGCTGCCCAAGGTCACTCTTTTCTGACAGTATCTCTAGTTTTATCTACTCTAAATCCCACTGGGTCCTCTGTGGTTGGAGAAAGGGTTTGAGAGTTGCTGACCTAGCACAAAATTTTCGGTTTGTATCTGGTACCATTATAGACCAGAGAGGCCCATGGAGTCCTAGCTATGCCCTGGCCGGCCTCACAGCCTGCTGCCTTCCCACCTGGCATAGGCTCTGCCCTGATAGGGAGCACGCAGGACGAGTGGGTGTCTTAGCACCTCACAGAGAATAGTGGGTCACCCTGGGGCCCAGGGCATCAGCCTTGGTAGGAAAACCTGGGCAGTGAGATCAGGAGCACTTGCATGGCCTTTGTGGGACACCAGACCCCTCTCTCCCAGCTGTGGAATAGACATGAGAGTTCTGGAAAGTCCCGAGTGAAAACCAGTGGAATCGTCCTGGGTCCAGGGTAGGGGTGGTCTCAGGAGCAGCAGTTAGTGGTCCTCATCCTGCTCCTCAGAAGTTCCCACTGGATTCTGTCTCAGCGGGTCTGGGAGCTGGAGATGCCAAGGGAGGCCACTGCTCGTGTCTCAGAGTTGCCTCAGGTGCCAGTGTGGCTACGTAGCTGCTGCCAGTGTATCATGGGATTCTGTGAAGGTGTTTTAGATGGACATTTAAGTCAGCAGGTGACTCTCTGTAATGCAAGTGGCCTCCTCCAATCAGCTGAGGACACAAGGAGAAAAAGCCAACGTTTCTCAAGGAAGGAAGGATTCTGTGGCAGATGGCCTCTGCGTTTGGACTGTGCCATCATCCCTTCCCTGGGTCTCTGGCTGCTGGCTGCCCTGCAGACTTCCAAGCCTTACTCATGTAAGCCAATTCCTTAAATTCTGTGTGTATGTATACATATCTTTTGAATTCTGTTTATGTGGGCTCAAACTCCAGTCTTTCAACCTACTATGGGCTTTGGGACAAGCTATTGCCCCAAATCTTTGCTTCCTTCTCTGTTATATGGAGATTATACATTTGGCACAGTGCCTGGCTCTTAGAAAACTCATAATGGAAAAGTGGCCTCCATCAGCCCCGTGATAATCACAACAGTGCCAGGAAAAACCTTAGGAAATCCTGCCCTCGGGTCTCCAGCACTCCCCGACACAGCGAAAACCTCTTCTTTCCTGAAAATCTCAGGAAACAAGGCTGGATCTTTTCTAGAAGTTGTGTTACAAGGTTAAACGCGAGAGTCCCTGAGGCCCTGTGCCCTCCACCCTCCTCCTCCCCGGCAGGAAGGAGACCAGCAAGCGGCGGTTTCTGTTAGAACATCTTCCCGTAGCTCTTCGCTGGGACAGTCAGCTTTTCCTTCCTGTTTTAATTGGCATCGATCTGTTTGTTATCCACACAGTTCTCTGGAGAAAAGACCAGCAATCTGCTTTCGTCTCTCAGCAGCTGTGCACCCTGAGCACTGCTCTGCTCTCAGACCTCTCCGGACTGACCTGGAGTTTCTGACTCCTTTGGGCCTGACCTGCCTGACTATGGCCTGGGGCTTGGAGCTTCCAACTGGTGTCGTGAGTGCTCTTCAAAACCACGGAAGACCCACTTTGACATTGCTGGCTTCGAACTCGGGTTTGCAGAACATCTTATTTTTCTCAGTGTTGTACCACAGGGCATGTGGGCCATAGATCCAGCTAAGGCCAAATGTAGCCCCACCTGCTCTGTAAATAAAATTTTCCTGGGGCACTCCCACAGTCAACTGATACCTGGACTTCAGCACCTAAGAACCACGCCCCAAGTTCCCAGAGCCACCAGGACAGGTGAGTTCCCAAGGTTGAGCTTGATGTGAGCAGGAAGGATTTTGTGTGTGTGTGTGAGTATGTACATGTTTGCATGTACAACTTGTGAAATTCAGAGGCAGTAGGGTGTGTCAGGTGCTGCAGGCCAAGGAATCAATTGCTTTGACTTCTGAGTCCCTGCCAGGGACAGGCTCACTGGAATGATAGAGGAAGGTTTTATTTACTGTTTTTCTTGATTTTCAAAGGATTTCAGTACCTGGAGGAAAGGTGGAGGGCATACTGGGCAGGACCCCTGCTGTTACAAGGCAAAACAGGAAGTATGTCCACATGCAGAAATAGAGCCAACCTAATGCCTACCTGCTGACAGCCTTCCTCACAGCAGTGTGACCCTCAGATGTCACTAAGGCTGATTCCTGGCTGCTCCCCCTTCAGTGGGCCTCTGGTGCTCTCCAGGGAAACCCTCCACAGGCCTGTGGCCATGTGCTGATTTACTGCTCAACCCCAGCCTCTGCCACGCAGGCACCCAATCGATGGACAAAGAATAAAGGAATTGATGTCAAGTCACAGCTGCTGCCCAAGGTTTGAGGAAGAAAGCTGAATTATAGAGGCAGCTTTTTCAAAAGTCATAAGGGCAAATGCTGACTGGTCACTGTGAAATAAAGCCAATCTTAGCAGCACATAGTGTCTGTTTCCTGGTAGCCACTCGGGCAATTTACTGAATAGTGGATATGGAGAAAAGAGCCCTTGGGCATGGTGGAGAAGCCTGGGAGTGGTGCAGATACCGTGTTAGGTCCTATAAACTCTGCATAGAGCATAGCTCCTATAACCTGCATAGTATTCATGGAAAGAGGCCTTGAAAGCCACCAGAGTTCTGGTATCTCATTCTAGGCCTAGGTTTAGTTCACATGTAGTCTAGGAAAAGGCCCACTGGAAAATTTTCTTCCTATAGAACTTAATTTCCCAATGAGTAGCTCAGACTCATTCAAAACACAAGCAGAACTATGTGAGGCCTGAATGAGCACTTCTCAGGACCTCTCCTAGGAGCCCCGAGCCTTGTGTTCATAGATAGAAACTTCGGCTTGCAGGATCTGGGAGGCTTTGGTGATGGGCTGGACCAGGTGTCTCTGGAATGTCCATCATGCTGCTGCCTCCTTCCTGCCCTGAGACAGCTCTGAGAGGACTGAGGTGGGCCCTGCTGTCATGCTGTGGGGTGTGGTGCATCCTCCTTAGTTCGAGCATGGACCACTGCTGAAGCAGCTTCTCTGTCTGGGTCAGGGGTTCAAGTAGAAGGTATGCTCACTGGCCACAGGGGCCACTGGTGACTGGATCTCACCAAGGACTATGGGCACCACATGTATGGTGTGTTTAGCTCTCAGGACCCTGAGAGCATCCATGATACTCACGCAAAAGTCAGGAGACAGAGGCTCAGGTGAGGCAAACACTTTAACCTGGTCCACATACCTATTGTGGTAGAAACAGCCTCAAAAACTGGAGCAGTCCCTTCCACCACTTGCCCTGTGGTTTGGGGCCCAGCTATGCTCTCCTGTGGCACATAGGTGTGCAAGGTGCAGATATTGACCCCATGAGCACTTGCCATGGGAAGGGAGGAGTAGCTGCTGCTCTAGACCCAGCCCCCATAGGACTGGGGAGCAGACGCTGAGGCCAGCTGGGAATCTGCAGAGACCTGAGCTGGGTCTTGTGGCTCTGAGGCTTCCGGAGGCAGCAGCTCCATTCTCCCTGCTGGGAAGGCAGGCTAAGGTAACATGTACCACCCAGTGTTCATGGACGCCTGGCCATGGAGGAGGTGCCAGGCTTGTCCTGGGGAATACAATCCAGGATCAAGTTCTCCCAATCTAAAATGGCCCAAGATCAGAACTGAATGGAGCACGCTGAGCTCTGGGTTTCCACGCTGGGGAGGCCCAGCTTGTATCACTGCATCTCACAGAGGTTTCCTTATTCACTTGGCTGATTCTTCCTGCTCTGCTTTTCCTGCATTATCTCGAAGGCTCCATTCTAAGTCCTCTTCTTTTTCTAACTTCACATCTCTCTGTAACTCTCTGTAAGTTTGATTTGCCAACAGCCACTGAGCATGGAGAGACTCTTCAGGCTCCCACTTTTAAAATCAACTGCAGCCTCTCTTTCCCCACATCAGGGTCTTCTCCTTTTGCTGCCACAGAGATCCCACTGTGTCTGGCTAGAGCAGTTTGCACCTGCCCTAGTCTGGGTTCAGTATGAGTTAAAGTTTCTTAGGCAATCGCCTGTGTCTTCTGAGCACTCAAACGTCCTGAGAGTAGCATAGATATATTTGTTATTGTGTGTATCCTTCAGGGTAAGGTCTAAACTCACAGAGCTTTCCAGGCTCTCTGAAGTCTGGCTCAACTTGCCACTGCTTTGCTAAGGCACCTGATACCCTCCCGTGTGGCTTCCATTCTATTGGGCACCAACTGGCATGCATGTGTAGTGACACAGCCCATCACCCTCACCCAAAACACTCCACAATGCCAGTGTCTGGCCTTGCCTGCTGGCTCCAAGGAAGCCTTCTCTGAGCCTTCCCTTCTCGAGTGTGAGGTGCTATGCTTCCCCTTTACCACACGGTCTCCCCACTTTCTCCAACCTTTTCTCCTCTATCTTGTTCCTCCCACTTTCCATACTATACTATCCAACAAAGGAAGAGACAAAAGAAATTGAAGGAGTGGAGGGAGAATCAGTCCCAGAAGCCTGTTTTTGCAGAGGCGAAGGGGGCTACGTGTTCTACGCTCCTGTGTCAGAGATCATCCCAGGGTGGGAGTTTTCCCTTCTGTGTTAGGGTACTGCAGACTCTAAGCTCCTCACCTGTTTGCGGAAGTCCCTCCCTTCCCCCCCCTGCTCCCAAAGGCTCATTTGGATATGAAAAGTTTGAGATAATCCCCAAGATAATTCAGGTTAACATTTTCTTTTGTTTCAGGATTTTAGAGTTATTTTTCTGCTGAAGACCCCAGTTCAAAACTGACATTTCAGAATGTACGTCAGAACTGTGATCTCACCTCATGGAGCTTGCACATGTTTGTCTTGGCTTCACCACTCGACCTATTTAGGATTGAGGGTCACAGATTAGAGAGAAAGCAACAGCGGCGTCCTGCACCTTTGTCAAAGGTTTGGTTCCTGGACTTTGAGGCTCAGGGTTGAGCAATGTGCCCTGCCCTACACAGTCCCTGGTATGCAGCTCTGCAATCTTTGCTTCCTCTGTTCAACCAGGACAGTGGTGGCTGCTGGTTACGAGATAGACCGGCAACGGCCGGAGGTGTCCTTTTTCCCAGGAAAGCCAGAAGGGGGCGTGCTTTGAGTGACAGCGACAGTTGTGCTGTTTTGGGCAACTCCACACAGGCTTCAGGGGTGTCAGACCTGATCACAACTGGGAAATTAAGAGTATTATGCTTACACATACCAAGTAGCAAGTACAGGTTCAGTATAATAAAATCATGCATAGGAATGACACTAGAAGTTCAGGCAATTGACCTTTTTTTTGTTTCTTAGATCTCCTGACAACTGAGCCTTTCTGTGTCACTTTTCTTTGGATACACCGCCAATGGGCTTCCGAGTGCAGCTGGAAAGGCTTGGTCCTGCTGGTGGGCTGCGAGGGACAGCCCAGCAGGGAGTGGTGGTCTCTCTGGCTCGACTCCCTCTGGGGCACAACTTTGTTTTTCCCATGTAGTTTTCCTGGAGTTACTAAATGGGGTACGAGGTTCAGAGTAATGAGAACACTCTACTAAATCTTGTTTCTTTCACCATAGAACCTAAGAGGAGAACTAACAGGACAGGGCACTGCTTCCCACTGCCCAGAGAGTTGCCTTTCTGCTCTTGAGGCAATGATGCTCACATTTTATTTCTATGGAAATAACTTGGAATTCTGCAGTCCTCACAGGGCCCAGAGGGACACTCCTGCCCCTTGGCAACTACACACTGGAGACTCATCATAGCTTTGAAGAGCCCAGACACAGAGGAAGGTCAGCCCTGGCCTTAGTTTACCACCTGTAAAGTGGAAAGGTAGCAGAAATGGAAACTTTGCAGTGTAAGGACTCATCAAGAGCAGAGAAATGACAGACTTTGTAAACCATGAGGCTATGAAAATAAAAGTAGCCATTGCTTTTGACAGTGGATATTTAGGGTACAAACGATTAGGATAAACATGATATTTAAGGTGACATTTTATTTTTAATTAAATTTTCTTTTTGTTTGTTTGTTTGTTTTTTTGAGACAGGGTCTCGCTTTGTAGTTCAGGCTGGCTCTGAACTCACTATGTAGCCCAGGCAAGCTTCGAACTCAGCAATCCTCCTGTCTCTGCCTCCTGAGTGCTGGGATTACAGGCATGAGCCACCACACCTGGCACTGTGGTATGTGGTATTGATTGTTGGTGGGCGTGAGTCATTGCCCAGCATTGTATGTTGTTACCGGGATTGAACTCAGGACCTTGCACTTGCAAGGCAGGTGCCGGAACCACTGAGCTAACCCTCTGGCCCCTCTTTGTTGTTTTTTGAGTGAGGGTCTTGTGTACAGTCTAGGGTGGCCTTGAACTCATGGCCTCCTGAGTACTGGGATGACAGATGCGTGTGTCCCCGTACCCAGCTTTAGGGCAGCAGTTTAAAGCTCTCCAAGTAGCCAGCTGTGGTGACACACACTTGTAATCCCACCACTTGATAGGCTGAGGCAGGAGAATTGCTGCGAGTTTGAGGTCAGCTTGTATTGTATAGTAAATTCAAGACCAACCCAAACTACATAGTGAGATCCTGTCTCACTCCCTCCCCCAATAAAGCTCTCCAAGCACTTTATTCATCTTACCGTTGGTGCACTACTTGCTAACATCTATTAATACCAGCTCTCCAGTTCCACTGGAATTACTTCCTCATAGCACCAAACTGTACTTTAGTTACATAATCACGTTTTCCTCGGCAGGGAGGACTGGGGAAGTCAGATGTACGTGCTCATTACAAATGGAGACAGACGTGCAGAATGACCAGGAGATTTCACCTAAGATGTTAAACAGTTTCAAGATGGCAACAGCAGAGAGTGAGCCAGTGCAGAGCTTTCTATACTCCATATCTGGGGGCAGCGGAGGCCCCAGGGAAAGTGTCTGGTGCCTGCGGTCGCTGATAGAGGACGGGGAAGTGGAGAGAGCCCTAAGGAGCAAGAAGAGGGCTTGTCAGATCAGACCTCTGCGATAAGGAGAAGGTAGAAATACCTGGATCCCTGCAGAAGGTTGGACTAGACATGTGCTCTGTGCCAGCCCCTCAGCCAGGTCTTTGAGAGGAAAGGCAGACTGCTGAAAGAGGAAAATACAGGAAAAAGGTAAAAAGAGGCCAGCAGGATCTCTCACAGGGAGAGCAGAATGGGGAAGAAGGGCTGCAATCTCACCCCAGGGCCCATGAGCTCATCCAGTACCTTCCTGGGTTCATGCCCAGGTTGTGCAAAGCCTCAGGAGCCGTCCCGGTCCTCTGTGTCCAGAAGAACTTTCAGAGCATCCTGAACATCCAAGTGCAACGAGCTTCTGGAGAGGGAAGGTTTGTTTCTTCTGACTTCGTGTCGCATTTATATGGAGGGTTTACTTCTAAGATCCCAGTAAATCACTCACGGCCATTTACAAAGACGAATTTCATTTTAAAAAGCATGTTTCTGGATAGCGTGCACAGAGATGAAAGGCAGGAGACATCTTTCTGGGAAGACATCTAGGCGATGCCAGCGGTGCGCTGCCTCCGGCCACTCTGCAGAGAGGAAGAAAGGGAAGGCTACCTCACTGGAGTGAAACTGGCCTGAGCCGTAGGAGTCACCCTCCTCAGGGAAGCGGTGTCGCAGTCCCAGTCTCTTGCCACCTCCTGGTGCCTCTCAGCTCCCTGCACTTGGTCCTGCCGCCTTTCTACTGGCATCTCTGTTTACATAGCTACACATTATCTACATCCTATGGTTAAGGTAGACAGGGAAAGGGACCAGGAGTTCATGTGGAAAAATCCCTGATACTTTCATCTTGGTACATAAGAACAGGAAGAGTCTTGTGAAAGACTCAGAGAATGCAAAGGATTCCCAAGAAGTGGGCTGAGAAAGGTTTGCAAAAGAATCATAAACACGGACAGCGGGTCCCACCTGGAGCACTTTGTGACGAACAGGAAGACACTGCTGATGGAATGAAAGAGGACGGTTTTTAAAGCCTTTCGATGTGTTTCACAATTATATTTGGGAAGGCAACTTTTGGGAGACACAGGCAATGAGAATGAGGAGCAGAAATACCACAGGGATCTTAAAGAAGTGACACTGCTCAGAGGGTTCTCCCAAGTGCTTAACGGATCCTTGATGCGAACCGAGTAGGATCCAGCACTCCTGTCCCCTGAGCCCCTGTACTGTGTTCTGCTTGTTGTGTTATCTGTGTTGCTGGTCACAGATCTACCAGGTTCTCAAAGTCTTTACCTTCCTGAGCGCCCCTTCCAGGTCTGTGTGGGGTCCATGAGGCCACACCAAGTTGTCTTTCTACAAATAGAAGTTAAATGTCAGTCTGTTTAGGCTGCTATAAAAAACCCCACAAACCAGGTGATTTAGAATCAGTGCATATTTATTCTTCAGGATTTTGCAGGTTACAAGTCCAGAGTAGAGGTGTGGCCGGCGTGGTTCCCGATGAGGGCCACTTCCCATTCTGATGGTGCCATCTTGCTGTGTCATCCTTCATAGAATGGAGGAAGGGATTTTTCAGGGTATCATATGAGAACACTGATCCCACATGATATAATCCTTTCCTAAGGTCATCACATGGGATGTCATCACATGTCATCACATGCCTCAGGGACAACTTCCTGGTCACGAGCCCAGGAGGAGGCTGAGCCCGGCTCTGCTGCCCCATCTCTCAGCTGCAGGTACACGTGCCAAGGGCCCATCACAGAACTCTGAGATCCCTGAATTAGTCTGATGACCCTGGCGCTGTGGCCCTCCCCACAGTGAGAGGGAGCATGAGCGTCTAGGTCGTGAGAAACAGCCCCTCTGGAGGATACTGATGAGTTATACTAACCTTGTGCACAGAATCCAAAACAGAAGCCTCGAGGGACAAGAAACAGACTCCAAGGACAGGCAGGCACTGCTCCCAACCCAACCTGTGGATGAACTTTCTCATCTCATGTAATTCCTCTCTCTTGTGCTGAGCCAGGTGCCTGGGTGTCCCCAGCTGGCCACGCCGTGCACAGAAATTCCTGACCTAGGTGTTTGATCAACAGGAGCTGCAAATCCTTACAGCCATCCTTGTGTCCTGTTTATAGTAACACAGTGACTTCTGAGTTAACCAAAAGTAAGGGCACCCCGATTTATGTTGCACAACAAGAGATTTGTTCCTCTGCTCTAGAAGCTACCCAGTGGAGCATACTCAAACTTCCCACCTTAACAAATTGCCTCTGGACCAAAAGCCAAAAATCAAGAGTCTAATCCCCAAACGACACCGTGCCAGTCAGTGTTTACTGGAGAAACAGATACAACATTGGATACACAAATGCAGTTGAATTTACAAGAACAGCTTACAATGTCTGCCCACAGAGACAGGTGTGGAAGAGTCCAGAGGGTCTATGTACACACTGGAGGCTGAAGGATTTAGTAGGAGGTCTGGAGCTCACTGCAGTCCCGTGCAGGTCCCTATCAGGAGACTGAAGGATCTGTGCTGGAAGCCGAAGTCGCCGCCGGAAGCCAAATGAAATGAAGACCGGAGCTCCTCCGAAGAAGTGGAGGCAGATCCGTCCTTCCTCATTTCCCCTTTATACCATCCAGGCCAGGAGTTGCCCTGGGCTGGGTCTTCCACACCCCAGGGTGTGGAACTGCTGAGTTGATTTTGTTTAGTTTCTCTTAACTAAACTCAATTTGACACCATCAGTCAACCATCACAGACACTTGTGTGTGTGTGTGTGTGTGTGTGTGTGTGTGTGTAAAATTGAGAATTGAATCCAGAGCCTTTGCACGAGGCAGCCCCCACTTTTACATTTCAAGGCCAAGTTCTTGCTAAGTCATTAAGTTGCCCAGGCTGGGCTCAAATCTGAGACTCTTCTGTCTCGGCCTCCCGGAGTACTGGGATAGCAGCATATGTTACCACACCAAACTAGAGCACATTTTAAGAGGTCATGATTCTAGTAACATCCCAGATGGTGGGGAGGGTGGAAGTTTTTATGGTAGGAAAGTTGATCTATGAATAAAATGTATTTTTGGCAAGTTTCCCTCAAACACTTTGAGCAGCTCTCTGTCTGGGATTTCTGAAGCCACGCTCTCCCTGGCCTTCTTCATTTCGGCATGAAATTCACTTATGAGGTGCATTGTTTGAGGACATCACCAGTGACTTCAAATTTAATCAGCTGCTGCCCCAAAACAAGGTGACAACTGCAAATTGTCTTTCAGCCTCACAGGGCTCACTGCAGCCTTCAAAGGCCTCATCTTTCTCAGCCTCCCTCAATTTTTTTTTTTTTTTGAGACAGGGTCTTGCTTTGTAGTTCAGGCTGGCCCTGAGCTCACTGTGTAGCCCACGCAAGCCTGGAACTCAGCAATCCTCCTGTCTCTGCCTCCCAAGTGCTGGGATGACAGACGTGAGCCACCATGCCCGGCACTGTGATATGTGGTACTGATTGCTGGTGGGCGTGAGTCACCACACCCAGCATTGTATATGGTTACCGGGATTGAACCCAGGACCTTGCGCTTGGGAGGCAGGCGCTAGAACCACTGAGCTAAATCGCCGGCCCTTAAATTTTTTTTTTCTTTTTGGTAATGCAGATTGAGCCCAGGACCTTCACACTGAACTAGAGCCTCAGGTCTTTTTGAATTTTTATTTTGAGACATGTTCTCCCTAAGTCACTAAGCTGCCTGGGCTCGGCTCACATTTAAATCCTTGTGCTTCAGTCTCCCAGAGCGCTGGCTTTACTGATATGTTCCATGGCCCCTGGGGCTTGGGCTCCCTTGAACATGGCCAACAGAGGAAGTTTGGTGAAGAGGCTGTGAGTGGGGAACCTCTGAGTTTCTTCCTCAAAAGGGTGGGGCTGGCCTGGTCTTGCTCCATATGACTGGGGCTGGGTCCCCGCGTGGCATTTTGCCAGGTGCTGCCCGCTCCCTGGTGGCCCTCTTTGGGGCCCTTTGTTAAGCAGTTCAGCCTTGTTACTCCTGATACCAGCGGTCAGGCTGTACCAGCAGCAGCAGGAAGCCCCTTCACCCCTCACACTTACTTCCTGATCCCTCTGCCGCCTGTCCTATCCAAGTTCTGTCAGAGACGGGGGCCCTGTCCTGATTGTCAAAATGCCATGGAAACATCTCGAGAATTGCTGTGAGCAGTGCTCTGGGCCAGAATGTGACGTCAGTGAAGGTCTGAGCCCTTGAGAAGTCAACCACTGATGCAGAGGCCCCGAAGGAAATGCAGCTGGACACTGGTCTTGCTGATAAGGGTAATCTCTACCAGGAACAGTCCTGGCCAGAGAGCGGACAGGCTGTCAGGCCCACGGCCTCCCATCTGGTTCAAATAATGCTCTATGTGACCACACCATCACCCTCTTCACACAGGCGGAGCTGCTGCAAATTCTACATGCTGGGGCTGTGCTTCTCAATCATCTACTCATTTATCAAGAATTTGCTGAGGGTCTACTGTGCTTGGAAGCTCCTGTTCTTGAGGGACTTGCGTCACAATGGGGAAGACAGACTATACAAACAAGATAGGAGGTGCTGGTGAGCAGAGGGTGGCAGAGGGAAAAGTGCAGTCCAGGAAACCCTTTTGGAATGAGAGGCATGGGTCATTGCCTGAGATGGAGCCAAACAGAAAATAACACGAGCCATGTCCCGGGTCTATAGGTGATTTGGTGAACTGAGGGATAGAGAGGAAACCATGTGGCAAGGTCACAGAGGGTTCAGGGCAGAGGTCAAAGGGCAGAGGACAGAGTGGTAGATGGGTCCAGATGGTATGGGGCTACACAGGCTCAGAGCTCAAGTTTCAACTTTATTTTAGCTACAGTATGAAGTCATTGGAGGATTTTAAACAGAAGGACATGCCTGATTTGCATATTAAAAAGATCACCCAGCTGCTGTGTAAAGATGCCTTTTAAAAGCACAAAAATAGAAATAGGAAGGCCAGTTAGGAGCATTGCCATCATCCTGGCAAGAGGTAATAACTGCTATTATCCCCATTTCAAGGAGGCCAGAGATGTAATTTATGCAAATGCACACAGCAGGTAGTAATAATGCTTTACTTTTATTTGCATAGTGATTTCAATTTTAAAAGCATTTTCACCTATATCATTTCACTTGAACTTCAGAATGACCTTGTGTTAAATTATTATCTGTTTCTTAGGCTGAAAGGAGGCACCAAGAAGATGGTACCTGGTTTAACCCTAGGTCTCCAGACCCTACCTTGGCTCTCTCTGTCTGCCAGTGGTACGCAAGCACCTAGAGTCCTATAGATTGTGCCCTGTGCTCACTCTGGCAGCACATATACTATAGATTGTGCCCTGAGGGCACAAGAGGAGGCCTGGGTGTTGAGCTGTGCTGTAGCTAATGGAGAGGATTGCATGTCCTTCTGCTTCCAGACAATTGAAATCCCACTGGAAAACCTGGGAGTTCTTCCGTAAATAATTTAAGAGTGCTCTACAAATTAAAAGCTATTCCGAGCACAAATAACTTTTAGAAGAGTCTGAATTTTTTTTCCTTGTGGCACATGGGTCTCCATTTTTTAGGAAGGTTAACTTTTTTACATGAGCCTTAATGGGCATCAGCCTGTGAACTAGGTCAGTCTCATCATCTGAGTAGTGCCAGACAGAAGGAATCTTTTCCAAAGTGGCTTCAGCCAGCTGTCGCACTTAGCGAACCCCTCAAAACAGTGCCAGGTGCGATCACCTCTTTTACCCTCATGGATCTGTGGCTCAGGGGTCTAGAAGGGTGGAACTGAGCTGGTTGCTCTCTAAACCAGCTGAGAGGACCTGAGTGGCTGGGAGTGGAATCCTCTAGTCTCCTTTGTTTAGCTCTTGGGCTGCGGAGATGCTGAGGCTGGGCTGAGTGGAGCCTTCTACCTGGCCTGTTTCACTATGGTCCCCCCATAGCCTGGACCTCCTCATTCACTGTAGCCTCCTGGAAGGCCTGCTTGTGATGGGTAGGTCAGAGTCCAGCAGTGAGGGCTGCTGCCTGGCTCTTAGGACTCCCTGAAGGCCCACTGTGTTACCTCCGCCCTGGGCAGCTGGGTGCAGCATTGCAAGGCCCTCTACTTCCAGGAGGGTGTAGGGGCCCTGCCTCAGCAGGGAAGGGCAGAGGTGTTTACAGCCTTGTGAGTGTTACCCAGTCGCTTCGTGCCTCATGCAGATCCTCATACATGGAGGATTTGTGAAACTGAGAATCGAGATTTGGCTTTTCTTTTTTACAGCTATTGCCTCTGGACAATAAAGATCTCTTTTGGTATCCAGTGAACTGGAATAAGAATTGTGCTGTTGTAATCAATCAAATATGAACATTTTAGCCCATCGGCTGGAACGGAGTAGCATCTGCTGTTACTGACTTGCGTGTGACAGGTTGGGGCAGCCAGGCCCTCCACGTGCGGGCACCCGGCTGGCGAGCAGAGTGAGGGAGTGATGGCAGATGATGTCGTCTGGCTATTTAGTCAGCTGTGAAAGGATGCAAGAAAGATATTTATTTCGGGAGAATGCTGCTGATTATTAATGAATCTACTTTTTCATTAAAGCAAGTCCAGCAGGCTTTACACTGGGAAATACTTAGAATTAAGAGTTATATGGTTGAGATAAAATAAAAAGAGGGAAGAGAGTGCCTATACATAAAACACCAGGGAAAAGTGGTTTTGTTGTGAGTTCCCTAGAGGCCCCTGAGCTGCTGCTTTGCCAGCTCTGGTAGCAAATATGGGATGATTTCAGCAGTGTAACAAAGGAGAACAAGCTTCTTCTCTGTGGAAAAATATGACGTATGTGTCCACGTGTATTGGTTTGAATTTCTGCCACTGCTTCTTAAATAGCTTTATTGAGATACAATTCATGGACCATAAAATCTACAATTTAAAGTGTAAGCTCAGAGGTTGTTGGTGTGTTCACCCAGTTGTGCAGCTGCCTGCACAGTCTGATTTCAGTTGTCATCACCCCAGAAAGAAACTCCACCCATTAGCCTCACTATCCTGCATCTGCACCCCCAGCCCCAGGGAAATGCCATTTGGTTCTCTCTGCATTTGCCTGTTTCCGGACATGGTGCATAATTGGAGTAAAGTGTCCTTTGTGTCTGGCTTCTTCTTCTCAGCGTCATGTCATCAAAGTTCATCCACAAAACAGTATTTCATTCCTTTTTATTAAGAAGCAGTACTCACTGAGGGGATGTATCACATTTTTACCCACTTATCAGCTGATGGACACTTGCTTTTCATTCTTTATTGTGAATAATACTGCTATGAATATCCAGGCCCATGTGTCATGTGGGAGAGTGTTTTTATTTGGCTTACATATGCATTCAAGAGTAGAAAGCTGGGCCACTTGTGATTTAC
>PVIC010037591.1:0-12142 GCA_004025085.1 Thryonomys swinderianus | reverse complement strand
TGACCACCTACCCCTTCACTGGCAGGAGACTCAGCAGCAGAGGCTTCTGTTCTCATTTCTTAACACAGCAACCCCAGCAAAAACAGAAAAAAGCCAAAATGATGAGGTTCCTTGTTGTTCTTACTGTTGTTTTGAGACAGGGTCTTGCTATGTAGTTAGGTTGGCCTTGAACTAACTGTGTAGCCCAGGCTGGCCTTGCACTATGGCTATCCTGTCTCAGCTTTCCTAGTGCTGGGATCACAGGCGTGCACCACCACGTCTGGCTTAAATGTTTTGAGACAGGGTCACACTGTAGTTCCTGCTGGCTTCAAATTCTCCAGGTAGTCCAGGGCTGGCCTCAAACTTGCAGTGGTCCTCCTGCCTGGGTCCCCTAAGTGGTGGGGTTATGGGCGTGTGCTGCCAGCTAATGCTGGTCTTTAACAATGCTGATAACATAGAATATATATGTCTCTTCAACATACATAGGGTCTTTTCATGTTAATAACTTAGAGGTGCACAGGAAAGGCTAGGCTAGTGCATGAAGGTGACAGAGCTGTGAGACTTCCAATCAGGAATGAGGTGATATGATGTGAGGCAAACTGCAGTTGCAGGGAAGGGCCCTCCTTGCCTTCTCTCCATCCTCTGTCCCCTCCCTGTGCCCAAAGCAGTTATTCAAAGCAAGTGCCAGGTCCATAGTGGCCTGAAATACTCCCTGGGTATCTGAAGCCGGTGCCTGAATATAGGAAACACTCGTAAGGGGTCTGACACAGCCCTTGTGTTCTGGGAAGGTATGATAATCCCCAGAATTCTCCACCCTGCCCTTCTAGACCAAAGCTGGTTCACCAGGCTGGCTTGCCAATTTTCAGGCTTATCAATAACCTTTGTCCTGTCGCCTGAATGCAATAGTTTCTGCTATTTTTTTGGTGGTGGAGGCTGGAGAACATAAGGCAGAAATGTACTCATGGCATACTGTTGGAGCAGTGACAGATGCAGAGTCCACAGGGCCCTGCTGCTGAGGCCCCTGAGCAACTCTGAGCCCCAAACTCTCCCTGTTCTAGCCACAGGAAGCCCAGGAATGGCTGCTGTGGGATGAAGCCAAGATCCTCATGATCACTCCTTGGAATAAATCCCTTTAATTTTACTTAATTTTAGTGAAACTAAATTCTTTTTTTTTTTTTGGCAGTACCAGTGATTGAACTCTGGTTCTAGTGCTTCCAATGTAGGCGTGGTACCACTTGAGCTAAATCCTCAGCCTGGTGAACCTAAATTCTCTTTACAATCAAGCTTGTCAAGCAGTCTAAACTAACATTGAAGTTCTAAAACACCAAATGTAATAGACAAACCTCATTTTCCAGCCCACACCTTTCTCCAAGAACTACCCCTCCACAAACGTGTGAGCATTCGCAGGCTGGGATAGTTACACTGCAAGTCCTCTCAACCAGAGGACACTTGTCTGTGTCACCAGTGTGGCATCTCCTGAGTCACCAGTGTGTAACTTGTGAGCACCCCAGGTGCTAACAGCTGCCAGGTGCTGGGAGTGGAGCTGGCCTTCCTGGAGAGAGGGGAAGTGAGGCTGTGCTTCAGTTTATACATTCCTGCTGCTAAGTAGCACGTTAATACAGACAGCCCTTATTTAACAACTGGATTCCATTCCAGTGACTAAGTTGTTAAATGAATTCATTGCTAAGCAGGGAAATTATATATATATTATAATACTCAGAACAAAGGTGGGCTGGGGATTTAGCCCCAGTGGTACTGTGTCAACCTTGGACACACAAGGGGCTGAGTTTGATCCCTGGTACTGAAAAATAAATAAATAAATAAATAAAATAGATAAATAAATAGAAATGTGGTTCAGAACAAAGGAAATGGCCAAAAGAAACTCCAACTTGATAACTCTGCTTTTATTTATTTATTTAACTTTTGTTGTTGTTTGGAGACCAAGTTTCTCTGTATCAATCATCCAAGCTGACCATGAACTCACTATGTATCCCAGGCTGGCCTTAAATTTATAGCAATCCTCCTGCCTCAGCCTACTAAGTCATGGGGTTACAGGTATGAGCCAGTATGCCGAGATCTATTTTCATTTGCATAATTTACATGTGATACTGTAATATATAATAAAACTATAGTATGTTACTACATTGAATTACTGTACAAGGGGAAAAAAGTATAGTACTACAGAAACAAGGTGTACTGTACCAAAAGACATGAGACTCTGTAAACAAGATGTACAGAAGTGTACAAAAAAGACATAAATCTGAGTAGTGTAGTGGATTGTAAGTCCAAGTGATATACCTCCATCATAAGATCAAAAGTCATTAAATGAGGAACATCTGTATTCACTTATTCAACAAGTACACCCTGAGTGCCTACTATATCCACAAGCCATAGTGCGAAGAGTTTAATACGTTGCGTGTGAACTTGACTTTGTGGGGTGACCTCGGGCCACAACCATTACTGAGAACATGGTTTTATAGCCCTGCACCTTGCCAGTCTCTAAGTACTGTTTGACCTCGCTGATGCGCAAGGAGCATAGAGTAGCACGCGTAGGGTCTGTCTCTCTCAAGAAAACTGTTGACTTTCATTATTGCTTCCTGCCCAAAGTGGGAAAGGGACCAGCCCTGTAAGAGTCAGTGTTTCCATGCGCAGCTCTGCCTTCCCGCCTGCACACAGCAGAGAGAGGGCAGAGTGTTTATTCCAGCCAGTACCGAAGACTCTGCGGTCTCTGACGTGGATCACTGGTGAGCTACACAATTGACTTTGTTACCTGATTTAGACTTTCTTTAGGGTTAGGTGTGTTTGTATCTATTGAATAGTATTTGTACTCAAAATTAAAATTCATTCCAATAAAGATTGTAGAAGAAAAAATGTATTGTTTTCAGCTGGAAAAATATTTTAGGAGAGTGATTCTGTCCTTTTGTGAGTATGAGGACGTCAGAAAATATTTTATGATGTCAACAGTAGCATGCTTAAGAGTTGGGGTACAGCTCAGTGGCACAGTACATGCTTAGTGTGCAGGCCTTGGGTTTAATCTCCAGTGTTTAAAAAAGTAACAAGCTCATTTTTTATAAAGTTAAATATGAAAGACATGGTGGTGTACACCTGTAATCCCAGCACACTGGAGGCCAAGGCAGGAGGATTGTCTCAAATTCAAAGCCAAGCTGGGCTACATGTGAGACTTTGTCTCAAAACAAACAAGCACAAAAAACAGAAAACCCACATTTAAACATTACAGAAGAGTATTCATTCCTTCAACAATTGTTTATCATTCATTGTGCATAAATCCTTCGGTTAGACACTAGAGATTTTATAGTGAGGATAAAATAGAGAATGTCTATAAATTCACCTTCTACAAAGGCATTATTAATAGTTTAGTACAGTATGTTTCAGGCTTTTTACACACTGTACTCAAGGGATAAGTCTGTGGCCCTTGGCCTTGCTGTTAAGAGTTTAGGTCAGGAACCACTATTTCCTCGGTCTTAGATGGAATTTTTGACTTCAGAGACTTCTACCTCTGCACTGCAGGTTACTGATAATCAGGAACCTGCAGGGTTACCCTGGACAAGAGTTTCCTTATCCAGCGGAATTCAAGGCCAAATAGTACTACAGAGATGACTCCTCTTTCACAAACAGTCTTCTTGGTGGGAGCCATTTTCATGGAAGCAGGTCTGAAAACAAGCCAAGACCAATATTTCCTGCTGTGCATTTCATCAGATGTTGGTGAGTGGGGAAAACGTACTATTTCAGATCCAAGTATTTGAATGCTTAATGTCTTGGGGCCCTAGTACCCAGTACAGACTCAATGCTACCAGAAGATGGAGGGAGGAATGAGAGAGGAGAGAGGAAGTAGAGATAAAGGGAATTAAGGTGTAGACTGGGGATTTACTCAATGGCACTGCTGTCTGCCTTATAAGTGCAAGGTTGTGAGTTGGTCCCCAGTACTGAAAAAAAAATGTGTGAGGTACATTTGAATGCCTCATGATGAACATAATCATTATCTCCTATAAACATGTACTAATAAATATAAAAAGAAAAATATCAGTGATTTTCATTTTATTAGAAATGTAAAGGACATGATAAATTCATACCATAAGAATCCAATCAGCAAAGTCTGGACTATGGGAAACTATGGATCAAAGAAGCCCAATTCTTCAAAAATATAGTGGAAGGGAGAAAAGGGAAACAATAGATTACAAGGCTTTTTGTTTTGTTTTGTTTTTTTTCTTTCTTTATGAGACAGGTTTTTGCTGTGTAGTTCAGACTGGCCTTGAACTCATTATGCTTACTAAACTGGCCTCAAACTCGCAATGATATTCCTGCCTCTGCCTCCTGAGTGCTGGGCTTATAGGCGTGCACCACTATCCCCAGCGATGTTTTGAAATATATCAATCTCAGTGCACTGTGATGTTCATGAGATGATTGAAAATATGAATACCAATAAAATATTTGGAAATACTTTGGAATAAGTATTAAATTTCAGGTGTTATAATGGTACTATGTATTTTTGAAAGAACCCTTATCTTCTAGGGATACATGCCAAGTTATTTACAGAAGATATGAGAAGGAACATAAAATTTTCCTTAAAATAACGCTGGAAGTAAGGAATGAATGGAGGTATGGAAAACCAGCTTCTAGAAAGATCTGCAACAACCCCTGCCACCCATGGTGGGGTTGGCACCTGGATGACTGGCTCTGGGGACAGCACCTTGATGTCAACCAACACTACTCCCAACCCAGTGATGTTCACAGGACTGGGATCTCCTAAGAACGGGGAGCTTTGTGTTGACAGGCATATGCCAGGCCCCAGTTCCATATCAAGAATCCAGAAACCTGCATTCTTATTAATATGCCTTGTTCGTGTGTCTTCTTTTTTTTTTTTTTTTTTGGAGACAGGGTCTCACTTTGTAGTTCAGGCTGGTCCTGAGCTCACTATGGTGCCCAGGCAAGCCACCGCAAACTCAGCAATCCTCCTGTCTCTGCCTCCTGAGTGCTGGGATTACAGGCGTGAGCCACCACGTCCGGCATTGTTGTATGCAGTGTTGATTGTTGGTGAGCGTGTCTCCACGCCCAGCATTATATGTGGTTACCGGGGATCGAACTCAGGTCCTTGAGCTTGCGAAGCAGGCACCGGAACCACTGAGCTAACCCTCTGGCCCCCTCATGTGTCTTCTTTGTTGTTTGACTCAACTGTAGAGGAAGAATTGCCCATGTGTGTGTGTGGAATGTTTGAGCCAGGCTTTATGCAAATTTTCTGTCTCAAGGAGGAGGGCCTGAATTAGCAAGGTTTACATAGTCTATGGAAGTAACTGCAAGAGGATTCAATTAACAGACAACATACTAGACTAAACTTTCTGTCCTTGACTGTTGTGCTTTTTTTGGAACACTAATATGCATGGCTTTTTTTTTAATGGCTGTATCAAAATATACTTGACATACCAACAGTATATGAATTGATACTTTTTTTTTTTTGAGACAGGGTCTCACTTTGTAGTTCAGGCTGGCTCTGAGCTCACTATGGAGCCCAGGCAAGCCTCAAACTCAGTAATCCTCCTGTCTCTGCCTCCCGAGTGCTGGGATTACAGGCGTGAGCCACCACGTCCGGCATTGTGGTATGTGGTATTGATTGCTGGTGGGCTGAGTCTCCATACCCAGCGTTGTATGTGGTTACCGGGGATCGAACTCAGGACCTTGCGCTTGTGAGGCAGGCGCCGGAACCACTGAGCTAACCCTCCGGCCCAATACTTTTTCTTTTTCTTTTTTTTTTTTTTTTAAGACAGGGTCTTACTTTGTAGTTCAGGCTGGCTCTGAGCTCACTATGTGGCTCAGGCAAACCTCAAACTCAGCAATCTTCCTGCCTCTGCCTCCCTAGTGTTGGGATTATAGGTGTGAGTCACCACGCCTGGCACTATGATATGTGGTACTGATTGCTGGTGGGTGTGAGTCACCACACCCAGTATTGTTGTATGTGGTTACCAGGGATTGAACCCGGGATGAAGCAGGTGCCTGAACCACTGAGCTAAATACCACGTTGGCATTGAAGTAATTATGATGGCCAGGATTTCCTCCAATCCTCCTGCTTCAGCCTCCCACAGGTCTTCTTTAGAGATGCCTGAATTAGGAATTTTAAATATTTAAGAAATACTTTTTGTGGGGGAAAGATCAGGGAAGTTACTTTTCACAGTGTATATCTTGACAATTTAGATGAAAAAAAAATTTTTTTTGAGGCAGGGTCTCACTTTGTAGTTCAGGCTGGCCCTGAGCTCACTGTGTAGCCCAGGCAAGCCTCGAACTCAGCATTCTTCCTGCCTCTGCCTCCCGAGTGCTGGGATTACAGGCGTGAGCCACCACGCCCAGCATTGTATGTGGTTACCAGGATTGAACTCAAGACCTTGCACTTGCAATGCAGGCGCCAGAACCATTGAGCTAAATCTCTGGCCCCCTTAGATGAAATTTTTATGCAGCTTGTGGTCACATTTTTATTATTAAATTGTTACATTTAGGTTCTATTTATGTTATATAGAAACACACCTAAAATAATCCTTAGTCAAATCTATAAATACTTCTGAGTTGGTTCTGACCCACATCTTCAATTTTTAAGATTTCTCCTTGCTCAAGACAATTTTAACATATATTTTTGTATTATTTAAGGAAGAGCTATTATTCTTTAGTCTAGACTGTTTCCTAAACAGCATATATTTGAACTTCAAAGCCTTTATAAATATAAAAAATAGCATATGGTCTTGGTGATCAGTGCAGTTTGTCATCTCTTAAAAAGTAAAATAGTTCATTTAGCTGAAACATCATTTAGTGATTCTTCCTAGAAAGAAAACTTGCTAACAAAGGTAACCAAGCCATTTAAAGTGTTTTGAGCTCCTTTTTACCATCCGCCTCTCCTCCATTTTTACCTCCTGCCTTGTACTACGCAGTCAGACTGGAAAGATTCTCTTTGTAACCAACACCGTTGCTTCACACTTACTTCACATACATGCCTCGGAGTCCTTCAGGAGTCCAATGAGCAAATCCAGGTCCTCAGAGAGCTTTCCAAATTCAATTGAGGGTGGAGGTAATATCTTTTGAATTATAAAATAAAACATATGAAGTAGTAATTTTGGAAAATGCCGACAAAGACAAAGAAGGATATAAAAATAATCAAAAACAGGGCCAGAGATTTAGCTCAGTGGTTCCGGCGCCTGCCTCGCAAGTGCAAGGTCCTGAGTTTGATCCCCGGAAACCACATACAATGCTGGGCATGGTGACTCACGTCCACCAGCCATCAATACCACATACCACAGTGCCGGGCTTGGTGGCTCACGCCTGTAATCCCAGCACTTGGGAGGCAGAGACAGGAGGGTTGCTGAGTTCGAGGTTTGCCTGGGCTACATAGTGAGCTCAGGGCCAGCCTGAACTACAAAGCGAGACCCTGTTTCAAAAAAAAAAAAAATCAATAACAAATCCAATTCTCAAAGATATGAAGCATTAACATTTGATGAATATCTTCCACATATAGTTATACAATTAAAAAAAAACAAATTAGGGGCTGGAGATTTAGCTCAGTGGTTCCAGTGCCTGCTTAAGCAAGGGCAAGGTCTGTGGTTTGATCCCTGATAATGACATACAATAATACCGGGCGTGGTGACCCATGCCCTACAGCAATCAGTACCACACAACACAATGCTAAGTGCAGTGGCTCACGCTTGTAATCCCAGCACTTGGGAGGCAGAGACAGGAGGATTGCTGAGTTCGAGGCTTGCCTGGGCTACATAATGAGCTCAGGGCCAGCCTGAACTACAAAGCGGGAGTGTCTCAAACAAACGAACAAACAAACAAAACACATACACAAAAACAAATTAAAATGATCCCTTATATACATTTTTATAACTTGCTTTTTTCATCTATCAACACAACATAGTTTCCCCATATCATCATTCTCCTAATACCTGGATATATGAAATTCTATTATTCATATGAACCACACAGACAGATTTAACTACAGTAGCCCTTGTATTTTATAGCACTTTAGTTTGTGATCACGTTTTTTTGGGTGAGAGAAATTATAATGAACATTGTAGTGTATACATATATACACATACTATATACACACTATATATAATATACATACATATACATATATACGTATAAATATATATACATACATATATATACTCTCTCTCTCTCTCTCTCTCTCTCTCTCTCTCTATATATATATATATATATATATATATATTAGTGTGTATCTTTGGTCCTTTATGATAAATGAGAATTCATAGCAGCAGAATTTGGAAGGTCAAAGGTTAAGAATATTTTCAAGCTCTTGATTCATATTAAATAATTAAAAACCGACAACTCCCAGGAGGAGCTCATTAGGGGACTTAAGCCCTTTAGGCTGGTTATAGTGTTGCTCTTCCCCTAATTTCATCTTGAATTTCTTAGTTCTACAAAACTGCCTGGTCGTTTTGGCTCTGAAAGATATTTCTGAGAAGAATGGGCTATATTTTAAAATGACAATGCTATGGGGCGGGAGGGTTAGCTCAGTGGTTCCGGCGCCTGCCTCGCAAGCTCAAGGACCTGAGTTCAATCCCCGGTAACCACATATAATGCTGGGCGTGGAGACACGCCCACCAGCAATCAATACCATATACCACAATGCCGGACGTGGTGGCTCACGCCTGTCATCCCAGCACTCGGGAGGTAGAGACAGGAGGATTGCTGAGTTCGCGGCGGCTTGCCTGAGCACCATATTGAGCTCAGGACCAGCCTGAACTACAAAGTGAGACCCTGTCTCCAAAAAGCAAAAAATAAAAAATAAAAATGACAATGCTATGGTTTGGCTTTAACTGTCTCCCCAGAGCTGTATGCACTCAGCTGAGAGGCTCTGGGAATGCGTTAGATCATGGCGCACTGTTTTCGGTGGCTTCATCTATTGGAGTTTAGCAGCTGTGTGAACTTTTAGGAGATGAAGCCCAGTTAGAGAAGGTCACCGGGGTGGGACCTGGAAGACCCAGTTCCCCCACTCTCTCTTGCTCTGCTTCCTGGACACCATGTAGTTTCCCCAATCATGGTTTCCCTGCCTTGGAACATGCTGACTATAGACCCAAATGTCTAAAAACTATGAGGCAAAATAAACTCCTCCTTTTTCAAGTTGTAGGAGTCAGGCATTGTGTCTCAGTGACAAGGAAATCGACTGAGATGTAATAAAAGTTCATGTAAATTGATGGCTGATAACAGATCTAAACAATTGAAACAGAGATTTGTGAACACTTATGTTTTTGTTTTTGTTTTTTTGAGACAGGGTCTCGCTTTGTAGTTCAGGCTGGCTCTGAGCTCACTATGGAGCCCAGGCAAGCCTCAAACTCAGCAATCCTCCTCTCTCTGCCTCTTGAGTGCTGGGATTACAGGCGTGAGCCACCATGCCTGGCACTGTGGTATGTGGTATTGATTGGCTGGTGGACGTGAGTCTCCACGTCCAGCATTGTATGTGGTTACCGGGGATCGAACTCAGGACCTTGCACTTGCGAGGCAGGTGCTGGAACCACTGAGCTAACCCTCCAGCCCAACCCTTATGTTATTTTAGCTGAGATGGTCTCAGACAATACTAAAACCTGTTCAAACACTGAGGGCACAACTGACTTAGGTTGGATTGTCCAGGAAGTAGACTCTGAAATGAAGGTTGTTTTTGTTGTTGTTGTCTTTTGTTTTGCTGTACCAGGGCTTGAACTCAGGACCTTGCATTTGTGAGGCAGGGACAGTGCCACTGGGCTAAATCTCTGGCCCTGGAATGAAGATTCTTATACAGATAGTTTACTGAGGGCGTTTTCAGGGTCAACACCTACAGAGCTTGGGAGAAGGTGGCATTGCACACAATATAGGAGGGCCATTCCCAGACAGAACTCTCGCAAGTGCTGCCATCTCCACTTTCCAGCACTGTAAAGAGAAAAGCCTCAGAACTGAAGCGGGGTCTGGGGGTGCAGTGCCAGTACCCACCTGAGCAGTCTAACTGAAACTGCAAATGATCGTGTGAAGAAAACAGGATCCAAGGAAGGTCTCTAGCGAGACTCCCACAGTTACATGACAATGGGAAGAAGCATTGTCAGAAGAGGTGGAGCTGGAGAGAAAGAACAAGGAAAGCAGGAGGGAAAGCAGATGGCAGATGTTATTAATCCAGTGTCCTGACTTCAGAGACGAAGCACTCCACAGCAGATAGGCTCCATGCTCAATTCCAGTTAATCCAGTAAGTTAGTAACAAAGCTCAGAATCGCGTTTGGGTTTTCAGACTCCCTATCCAATGTTCTTAACTCAGTTTCCCTGTGGACTCCTGTGGAGGTTATCCTGTTCTTGCTGTCCTCGGGACAGGGAAAAATTAGAGAATTGGACTGTGGAGTCTTCTGTTCATAGGAATTTGGTTACTAACTTTATTATCTCATAAAAAATTTCTTTCTTGTTTTGGTTTGTTTTTTGAGACAGGGTCTCACTAGGCAGTTCAGGTATTCTTGAACTCACTCTGTTGCCCAGGCTGGCCTCAAACTCGCAATGATCCTCCTGCCTCTGCCTCCCAAGTGCTGGGATTACGGCCCTCAAAATGAAGTCACACAGCCAGCCTCGTGCATGGATAATCAGAACTCCAGGCTGTATTGTAATCAGTGCTATGGAGTCCCCTAAGTTCAGATATGCATCAGACAACCTGGTGGCTGATTCCACATTTGGACTCTTCCCAAAATGTTCCTGTTTTAGAAGTCATTGATAAACCCAGATTAGTGAGGTCATTTTCTCTCAGTCATATACCTTTGCTACATGCCCTGCTTCCCTATTGGATCAATATTAGTTAAGCGGGTATATTTGTAATTGGTTGATTATAGTTTGATCCAGTCATATCCCATATTGTGATTTGTTAAATAAAGTTTGACAAAGGGCATTGTGGTTGCTACCCACTCAGGACCCCTCCTGTCTCTCCGGAGCTGTTCCTATTTCCCAATAAACCTTTCCGACTTCATCCTTTAGAATTCATTCTGCAATTTCGGGGGACACAAATGTGGCACACTCACCTCTAGCAGGTTGGGAGTTATATTTGTCCAATATCATTTCTGTTTTTAAATAAAATTTATCATGGTGTGCCAAGAATGTTTAAGACATTTATCAGATATGAGGGATCAAGTTAGCACTGAAATCCTATAAGTGGGAACAATTAGTTTAGTCTAGCATCTGCAGACTTGTGATTACTTTAGACAAAAGTTCCTTGGCAAAAAAATTGGTGATTGGTGGTAGGATTAGTTCCTGAGATCTGGTGCTGTAAGGCTGAGTTTTCTGTATCACTTTAGAGGTTGCAGTTGAAAGGCCTCCTGCCTAGTTTCAGGTACAGGGGGACTCTACACATTAAAATGACAGTGAAAAGTATGGCTGGAAATGTCCAGCTAGCTTTGTGAGGACAGTCTTCATAGGGACTGATGATCTAAACTGGGCCTGCTAGCACTGTACCCTCTTTTCCACAATTAAGAATTTATGTCCTCGGGGCCGGAGGGTTAGCTCAGTGGTTCCAGCGCCTGCCTCGCAAGTGCAAGGTCCTGAGTTCGACCCCTGGTAACCACATATAATGCTGGGCATGGAGACACGCCAACCAACAATCAACACCGCATACCACAATGCCGGACGTGGTGGCTCACGCCTGTCATCCCAGCACTCGGGAGGCAGAGACAAGGAGGATTGCTGAGTTCGCGGCGGCTTGCCTGGGCTCCATAGTGAGCTCAGGATCAGCCTGAACTACAAAGCAAGACCCTGTCTCAAAAGCAAAAAAAAAAAAAAAGAATTTATGTCCTCAATAGAACACAGATATGCAAATACCGGATCTTTTCTTTGATATAAGTACCTGTAGAGGTAAAGGAGCTCTTTATGAGGTAGTAGTCTGTCATAGGTCAATAAAATTGACAAATTCTAATCAAATTCATGACAGAGAAAAGAGGAAGAGGGAAAAAGCACAAATTACCAATATCAGGAATGAAAGAGAAGCTGGGCATGGTGGTGCACACCTGTAATCCCAGCACTTGAACAGCTGAGACAGGAGGATTGCAGTGAGTTTAAGACCACATTGACAGTTTCTGTAATATCCAAAAGGAATTTGGTGTGGGAACGTAATGAGGGGAAGGAATAAATATGATTTGGAAAAAAATAA
>PVIC010037590.1:0-10572 GCA_004025085.1 Thryonomys swinderianus | reverse complement strand
TTCTCAGATGACCAATCTGCAGAACATTGGTAAATTTTCATTACATACCACATTCTGGTGTTTTTATATCAAATACCCAATAATTTGCTTTTTTTGCTTTGAAATTTGAAATAACTTGGTTAGCTTGAAAAGTATATGCACTACTCATTTCTTGAGTGCCTCTCACTATTTCTTACATTTTATGTTTCTAAATTGTTTTAAAGAAACAATGTTTGGATTTAGCAATACTTTAGCCAGAAGATTGGAAGAGATTATCTTGAATTACACTGTTTGTGTTTTCTTGTTTTTATCAAAGTCAGAACAAGTGATACTCCAACATGTAACTATCATTAAAAACTCTTTTATCATGGAACAGTGACTTTTCTATACATGTAAATAATTTTGTTATTGAGTTAAGAAATTATTGAAATATGGATTTTCTTCTGTTCTTATAGATGTCAATCATCAAGGCACATTATCTTCTCTGCAAGATACAGAAAAAATGAAATACCTTGAAAAACAAATTCAAGACTTAGAAAACCTCATATCCTCTTTGCAGCAGCAAATGAAAAAAACTGAAGAAAATCATGGGCTAGAAATCCAGTGTTTGCAGGAGAGGCTACAAGCTGTTCGTGAGTCCACACTGCAGCCCAGGTGTCTATCTGCTCACGGTTTTGTCCACTAGTACTTGTGACTTACTAACAATCATAGTATCTTCTCTAATGGTTAAGAATGAAGTATAGGGCTGAGAATTTAGCTCAAGTGGTACCGTATCATCCTTGAACACACAAGGCCCAAGTTCAGTCCCCAGTACTGCCAAAAAAAAGAATGAAGTATAACTTAAAAAATTTTACTTACACTTCTTAGAGATGTTATTAATCTGCTGAATTACAACAGGCTAAGGACATGTATTTGTTTCTTCTGTGGTTAAGCTTTGCTACTTTGATATGGTCAGTACCCAAGAAATGTAAGATACGATTGTTCCATTTATGGCTGGATTTCTTCCCCTTAATTGTCTAATACTGAAATTCAGCATCACCTAAACAGAACTCTGGGTCTCCTCAAAATTCACACCATCTGAAGCCATCTCCATCTATCATAACTGCTCTTTCTCATACATCTCTTCCAGTCTATGAAGAATTCTTCAGTACATATTTGAAGTGTATCATTCCTCACTAACTCACTGCTCCTTGCCTCACCATGTCTCCTGGGTTACTCTGACTCTTTCCTTCTTTCTCTTCCCTATCCAGTCAGTATAGGTGCAAGGCCTTGCTTTTAAGATGAAGACAAGTCACATTGTTTCAGTACTGTTCTGTTCTCATAGGCTCTTACTAGGTCCTGAATGAGTCCTCATCTCCTATGGGTTTGTCTGTCACGTCTGTTCTCAAGCATACAATCTCCTTGTGGTCCTCGAACAGTTGGTTTGCTCCTGGCTTAGAGTTTTTTTCATTGGCTCTCTCTTCTAACTAGAATGCTCATTACTGGATATTTATATGCTTAAAACTGTCACCTCCTTTTGGTCTCTTCAAATGTCATGTTCTTGTGACGTCTTTTTTTTTTCCCTCTCTGGTACTGGGAATCAAACTGAGGACCTTGTGCTTGCTAGGTAGGTGCAGCGCTACTGACCTACATCCCTGGCTCATGTGAGACCTCTCTTGATCACCTTCTGATGTAGTCTTTTAGTCTCTGTTTTATTCAGAACCTTTGTATGGCTTTGGAATTGTCCATTCAGCTTTGGTACAACCTTAGAAAGCTCCTGGTTCCTTTGAGGTTAGTGGTTCAGAGGCATTGTGTGTGTGTGTGTCTGTGTGTCTGTGTATTCACAATCATATTATTGGGTTGCACATTCAGAAAGTTAGACACAAAGTGGAAACTGAAAATTTGTGTTTTTGACAAGATAATTCTGAGATACATAGTCTGTGGATTGGCAGGAAAATCACTCCTTTACACTTTCTGATATGAAAGAAAATAGGTAGATAACAAGAAATCTATTAATTACTCACCATACTTTGAACATTTCTCCTTTAATTAATGATGCTTTCTCCCTAAATGTTTGAAGAAATGGATGACCTCTGAAAATTTAGGATTACTTTGCTGTTCCTACCTTTGGACTTAGGTCACTTCACTACCACCCTCATAGTTTCTGTAATGCTCAGTTGAAAAGTGTTGACAAAATCTTGCAGTGAAAAGTATTAATTCACTACCTTTCCTCTGCAAAAGAAATTTTACTCATTGTCATGTTCATTCTTATTTATTTCATATAAGTATCACATGTTGTGAAGCAACTATATCACATTTTGAATTTAACTTACACAGTTCTTTGCAAGCAAACTTAAAATTGTTTAGGAAAAATAATTAGATTGTTTATCATATAATCATTAGGTTACTTCATACTGGAAGCACCTCAGAAAAATAGTATGAGTTTGGAGTCATAGTACGGGTTTTCAAATCAGATAGACCTACATGTGACTACTGTTTTAACTTACTGGGTGTATAACTTTTAGGCAGATTTTTAAAATCATCTCTGGGTAGTGATAAGGATAATAATTACTACTATCACTGGGACGATTAAATGAGTAACTGGAAAGAGCATTGGATAACTGCTGTGGAAAAAAATAAGATACATATAAAGTAGCTCTTTGTTTCCAGGGACTTAAATCAAATCACTATGTAATTATTCATAAATAGTTTTTAAAAGGGTATGATTGGGGATTATAACCTAGTGATACAACTAAAGGTTGTATAGAATTTGAACCCATAACTGTGTTGAATTTTTACTATAGATTTCTATAATACTGCCTGCTAGAGTAGTACTAGGGAAATGGAAATGAAGAATGAATATTGGAACATTTTGATGGAAGGAATTTTGAGGTGCATGGATGGGGCAAAACTATAAAGAATCTTGTGTTTTGGGGCCTAGAGAATATGGAGAATGATGGTACATTAATATAAATGCTGAAATCAGGCAGGAAGTTATGTAGGACTTCACATAGGCCAGGAACAGTGAATTCATTTAGATTTTTTTTTCACTTTGGCTGTAAACACAGAATCAAGATATTGTTGACTAAGTATTTTTTGAAGTTTGTATCAAATGAGTAGATAATCAAAATGGTATCCCTAGCTATAAAAATAAGAACTAGGATGCAAAGGCAAAGATCAGAATTATATATGTAAGAGGCAATGACAAAAATAAGCAAAATGGTGAGAAATTTAAGAAAACCAGGAAAGGAGAGAGAAGTTCTTTGAAAGATGAGATGGACAGAAAACAGGAGTATATATTTTGTAGCAGGAGAAAATTTAGTAGCATTTGAAAGAAACTTTACCTACAGAAATCAAGACATTTAACTCTAGCAAAGTTTTAAAATTTCAATAATGTGTGGTAATAATCTTAAGAAAGTACTTAAGTGATACTATTATGGAAGTGAAATAATTTGGAATATTATACTGTACTCAAATTTCAAATAGTTTAAATTGATAAAAAATATCCAATAGTGCCGGAGGATTAGCTCAGCGGTTCTAGCGCCTGCCTCGCAAGCACAAGGTCCTGAGTTCGATCCCCGGTGACCACATACAGTGTTGGGCGTGGAGACTCATGCCCACCAGCAATCAATACCACGTACCACAGTGCCGGGCATGGTGGCTCATGCCTGTAATCCCAGCACTCGGGAGGCAGAGACAGGGGGATTGCTGAGTTCAAGGCTTGCCTGGGCTACATAGTGAGCTCAGAGCCAGCCTGAACTACAAAGCAATATCCTGTCTCGGAAAAAAAAAAAGAAAAAAAAATATCCAATAGTCAATATAAATTGTGAAAGATGTAAATATATATTTGTAGGAATGGTAAGATTAATGACCATTTGAAAACAACCAAATGACCATCACATGTAGGTCAGTTGTATGTAATGAAATGGGACAATTCTATAATTTGTATGTGGTCAATTTTGGGGAAAAGAAAAGAGTAGAAGACAACAGGGGGAAAGTAGCTTATATAAGAAAGAGAAGGATAGAATAAAGAAGGAACATGGGTGAGTGCACATTAAAATCGTAGTGAAGAACTATATTTGCCAAAAGCAAAAATTACTAATTTTTTTCCTCCCTCATGTTTCCTAAATGCTAATCTTACCTCATGTTCTTTACTCAAGTTAACCCTTTTGAGTGTGTGTTTGTTTTAATTAGAAAGCACAGGTCTGTCTGTCATATTGTGGGTAGGGATGGAACCCAGGACACTGCACATGGCTGCGAGCACTGTGCCAAGAAGCTACACATTGCTACCCCTTCTTATGTTAAGATAGAGTCTTATTAAGTTCCCCAGACTTGTCTCAAATTTGACATCTCCCCGCCTTAGCCTCCAAAGTAATTGGGATTACAGGAATGTGCCAAAATACCTGTTAACATTTTTACAAAGTCGTGAGCCATTGTAGAATACAGAATCCAGACATAAATACCAAAAGATACCTGAGAATGGAGCAAAAACAAAATCTGAAAGTCGTTGTGTAAAGTAATCTTTTTATTGCCGCTGTGTCAGTTCCTCTAAAGATCATCACGGTTACTTTTGCTATGTGTTCTTCCAGACTTTTTTCTATCTTCTGTACATACATGTGTAAAACAAGTTTCAGTAAAAGTGAGTTTTAACTTTTTTACCTCGGTATGTCTACCTTTTTTAAAAGTACCAATACCTACAAATAGCTTCATGTCATATGTTTATAGTAGCCTTATAAAATGTCATAAAATTCATTGGTTAATATGTTAAAATCCTGAATAATTCAATTGTGGTATTTTTAAATGGAAATTTTTGGCAAAATATAAATTAGGTTACAGTAGCTACAAACCCTGCCCTGTCATTTTGGTTTCCCTTGCACTAGTACACGTTTTATCCATGGTATACATGTTAAATGAATAGAGGGACCTACACACAATTTTAATCCTTTGTCCTCTTGTACTTATATTTAGCTCCTCCATTGAGTCAACGGTAATAAAAGAATCTGATGGACAGAAAGCAATATATGCTGGAGGTTATCTGAAAGAGAGTATTGATGGTACAATGGAGGTATATATGTTTAATTTCTAAAGTGTTGATTGCAGTGGTTATTTTTTTTATTTTTATGTCTTTGGCTTAGTAATTACCCAGTAAATATTTTCTAGAAGTAAGCATAATACAAAAGACCTACACTATATAAAGAAATTAAATGTATTTTCATAGCATGGGAAAAAACAGAAAGTTAAATTTTCCCTAAGTATGTTAGAATTTAAAATTTTTGCCTTGTTTTTATAACTGTTTATTTTTGGACTGTGTAATGAACGAGTTTCAGTCACATGCCCAGTGTTAACTTTTTACTTCCTGTCACAGGAAGTAGGAACAAGCCATCTTAAGAAAATTTAGCAATTTTCAAACTCCAAGGAGATAAGTCTGGGATAGTAGATGAAGCCTATGACATAAAACTGTTCCTTATGTTTTCTAGAGCATTTATAGCAGGAAAGTGTAACTACTTAGGAGAATTACTCACTAGAATAAATGCTTTTAGTTAAAGGGGAACAAAAGTTTATTTTTTTGCTGAGAGTATCCAGAAGTTTTCTAAGGCACAGTGATACTTTGAGAATAGACTTTACAGATACCTAGTGTGCAATTAGTGTAACTAAATATGTCACATTTTGCTTGTTCTTTTTAATTTAGTTTTCTGATGAATCTGAAGTGAAACAAGAAACAAATATGGTTAAATTGCTAGAAAAGCAATACCAAGAACGATTAGAAGAAGAAGTTGCTAAGGTAAGTTTATGTTTATGTGGAAGATTGCCTTGATTTATATTCTCTTTGAGACTTTAAAAAACAGGTTTTACTGATGTTATTTGTTTTTATAAGTTTAATATATAGTTCTTTATAGTCAGATGAGATCAACTATGATTACTTTAAGTGGAACTTTCTGCCAATTTTTCTTTGAGGAGAGCATTATTTTCTGGATATAGAAGGGAATTAATTAGAAGCCCATACATATGTGTATTTGTCGTGTCAGTAGTTACCTCGTGAAAGAGTGGCTGCAATTAGAAATAAAAGGAGAGAGGGTAGAAAAAGAAAGTGATAGGTCTCATATATATTACCTTTGCTTAGCTTGTCCAGAGAAGTTACTGTGGTGTTAGATGGTATCTACACATGCTAATTGATTGCTTCCACCAATCTCTTAGCCACATGAAGATGGTTCATCAGTGTTCTTTTTTGCTTATTTCTCTATTCTCAGCTGTTACTCCAGAGTCACTCATTTAAAGTCTTAAATATGTTTTCATTATTTTCCCATTGCTGGAACATAATAACCAACACCCACAACTTGAGGTAGGAAGAGTTCATTTTGGCTCACAGTCTGCAGTGACCCATTATATGGTCAGGCTTTTGTTTGTAGTCATATCTGTGGAAGTGTAAGTTACATAATATGAAATTCACCCGTGGTAAGTATAAATTTTGGTGTGTTTAATGAACATTAATAGTTGTAAAACCAGTATCATAATCAAAATATAAAGATGCACCCAAACATTTAAAGCTCCCTCTGGAGGAAATCCTGACCTTCTGAAATCTTGGTACGGTTTTGTCTTCTTAGCAAGTATAATTGCATACAAAAGGAAGAGTATTCTGTTCACTAGTATTTTGTCAAAGATATGTACATCTTTTTCATGTTTTATTTTATCTGTACTTTTATTTTCTTATAATTCTTTTGTTTGGGTCTACTACCAGAATAATGCCAGCCTTATAAATGTTACATTAGCTCCTCTTTTATTTTCTGGAAGAATTTATATAGAATTGGCATTATTTAATTCTTAAGTAGTTTGTAAAATTTTCCAGTGCATCTGCTGGGCCTGGGGTTAACTAAGCTGTAACTTTTAAAAGCTGCATATGCTTTTCTGAGATTGACTTAGTTTTATTAAGGTTATCTACTTCTTTTGGTCTCTTTTATCAAAGCTATTACATTTCTACAACTATAGTTGTTTGTAGTATTCTTTTATCACTTAATATCTGAAGGATCTATAGTATTATTCCCAGTTTTCATTTTTGTTAGTTTAGCTAGAAGCTTATAGAATATATTGATATTTTCAAGTATTCCAGCTTTTGGTTTCATTGTTGTTTTTATTCTTTATTTTCATTAATTGCTACTCTCATCTTTGTTTTCTTGTTTCTGCTTTGTTTGAATTTAATTTACTCGTTTTCTAGTTTTCTGAAAGCTCTTTTTTCTTTTTTTATTTATCCATTTAAAGCTATAAATTCCCCTATGTACACTGCTAACACTGTATTCTACTGTTTGCCATTCAACCCAAATTTATGACGGTAGTTTACTTTATGACTTCTTCCAATGAAGCTATTTAAATATGTTGTTTGATTTTTATATCTTTAGAATTTCCAGATAGCTTCTTACTGCTGATTTAATTAATTATTACTTTGTAGTCAGTTTAGTTAAATTCATTTTAAATGTAGTTCTATTGGATGAATACTCCTCCGTGTGTACTAGAAAAGACTGTTCTACTGTTTAAATGTCAGATTTCCTTTAGTGTTATTTCCCTTCAGTCTAAAACTTTCTCTGTCTTTGTTGGTACATTTTAGGTATACATTATTGTAAAATTTTCTAACACAATTATTTTAGAACCTGTCTGCCAGTAGTGAATTCACAAAAAAATGAATTATAAAATATGATTTGAAAAGAAAAAGAAAGCACATGTATATAGGGGGTGGGAGGTTATGAGGTGAGTAGGGATATGGGTAAAAATGAGAATTAATTTGTGTCATATACTGGTACAAATTTCCCAATATTGAGTGTGATTGTGAGCTGTATATAAAATGTACCAATAAAGAATTCCATTTAAAAAATGAATTGTATATCTAATTTTGAAATGTATATTGAATGTTTAGGATCTGTTGTGTAAACCCTGAGTCTCATTTTAGTGTTGTGGAGAATGAATTTTTTAAAAACATGCAGTGAATCCAGCTAGATTCAGCCCAGAAGAAAGATGCTTCTGGGTCCTAATTCTCTGCACTCCATTTGCCTTTGTTGACTTTCCAGAGTTCTCTGCTGCTTGCTTTTCTATCTTGTCCAGAAGTTTTAATTGTTATCAGTAGAAAAGAAAGGCTGTTGCAGACCTCTTTTATGCTGCCAAGAAAAAACCAAGTCAAATATTTAGTTAACTAAGTCTTTCATCCCTATCCCTTGATGTTTAAATGAAATAAGCATATATTCCAGGTGAATGTTCAGGACATCATTACCAAGTCTCTTCTGTCAGACCTAGCATTCAAGAGGTCCAGCATGGCAGGAGAAGCCGGGGCAGAAGCAGTGTAACACAGTGGTTAGCTGGTTAGTCTCTACAGCAGACATATTTCGGTTCAAATCTCTATTCTGTCATTCATTGGATAAATGACCTTTTTCATGGCTTCTAATTTGTTGCGTTTCAGTTCTCTCAGCGTATTCCTTGATACTACAAATACTCCTCTTGTCACCTGTAGCCTTATACTTGAACCAGGCCCATTCGTACGTGGAGGTGATAAACAGTACAGTATTTCATTTTAGCAAGGGAATTAACACTACAGGACTGTAAAGTCTTGTTTATTTGCTTTGGAGTTTGGTGTCAATTACTTAATCTTGTCCTTGTTAGTTTCCTTATCCATTAAATTGCCATAATAGTAATACCTACCTTGTAGTTTATAATGATGATTGAGTAAAATAATTGGTCTTCATCATTGATTGCTGCTTGTTACTATTGGTCCTGTTATTATCATCATTATTATTTATTCAGCAGCTGAAGGATGTAGTGTTTGGGAAGAATTAAGCTAGCAGGACCCAGGTAGAGTCAGGACCCCAGATAGATGAATCACGTTCAAGTCAAGAAATTGGAGCAAAGTTCAGTTATGTGATTGTACTAACAATAACAGTTTGAGAAAGCTGAAGGTCAAGCATGCTTTCTTCAGGGCTTTTAGTGCCTAGCCATCACTCTTTACAAATGTATAAAGATGGTACTTTGAATAAAGTCTTTGTTGCATTTGGTTTTCATAGTCTAAGGGATTTGTCAGAGCCAAGGCTGTTGGTTAGAATTTCAAAGTACCTAGGTTAGGAGGGGGTAAGAAAGCAAATTCTTCATCATAACTGCAGTGGGAAAGCAGGTTAGATTGTAATGTATAGTATACTTACCAGTCTTACAAACTAAGTGTCCCACTTTAGTAAATCTATCATGAGGAAGAAAAGAAAGGATAAATACAATGAGACAACTACAGATATCATGGTGGTGTTTAAACCTAAATATGCAACGATAGAGAATTGATTGAATAAATTTATGATGCATCTGTGTAATGTGATTCTTAGAACTCATTGGAAAGTTTGTGGAAATTTATTTCTTGGCTCAGTTATCAGTATCTTCATATCTAGGTACAGAAAAAAGAAAGTTTAGAGAAAAATTCACTAGTGTTTACAGTAAATTTTCTTGAAAGAAAGAAATGGAAAGGTTTGCTTCCTGGTTTATACATTGAACATTTATGGCAATTGTAATAGGAAAAATGCTTTTTATTTCAAAAGAAAAGATAGTAAATTCTGATGTTAAATTCATGGTGAAATAGAGAATCTCTGTATCACTTTAAAGTAGGATTTCTTTTTGTTTAAAACATAAGCCAGCCTTTTTTCTAACATACACAATTTTGAGTAAAAATTGATTTTAAAAATTTTTGTTGGTATTTATAAATTAATCATTTTTCATTTTCTTTAGGTCATTGTATCAATGAGTATAGCATTTGCTCAACAAACTGAACTGTCTAGACTATCTGGGGAAAAAGAAAGTACGTCATCATCAAAACAAGCACATATTGTCTGTCAGATGCAAGAAGAGCATTTTAATGAAATAAAATTACCACAGGGTCCAGTTGGTCTTCAGACTTTTGAGGAAATGGAAATGAAATTTAAAAAAGAGTCTAAACCACTCAGTAAAGAGTTAAGAGAAGATGGAAAGGCAGTTATGTTATCAAATAATGATGATTTTAATGATGTTCAAAAACTAAAGGACCATGGACTAACTATTTCAGAAGAAATATTCTCCAAAGATGAAACATTTATAGTCAGAGAATCTGTAAGTATGCTCTTTCAAGATAAAAAAGCTTATTATAAAAGTAGTAGCAATAATGCTTACTAGAGAGTAAAAGTATCAAGTCTGGTGTTGACTGTGATTCACATTATTATTGTGGTTTTATTAATTCCAAAGTATGGTTAAACAGTATAATATCAGTATTAAATAAAATAAATCTGGTTTATCATCATCTTAGAGATATTGAACATGTTAAAATCTCATTGTAACTTACACCTCCATTATTTTTGTTTGAACTAATACAAGAGTAATTATACATAAATTAGCTAAATTATGTATATATTATTATTTATTATGTAATTATACATAAATTAGCTATACATAAATTGCTAATTTCATCTATGATGAAAAGATTTGATCAGTTAATATAAGAACATATAAAGAAATAGTCACCATAGCTATCTCCTTAAGAAACTAGTCTAAAGCATTTTAATGTCTCTATACTAATACTCTCAGACCACCTCTCCTTTTTTTTTTTTTTTTTTTTTTTTTTTTTTTGAA
>PVIC010037589.1:0-18110 GCA_004025085.1 Thryonomys swinderianus | reverse complement strand
ACCACAACCTCTGACCAGTAACTGGCTGGTGGCCATGCAGGGGTGACGCCCAGGTCACAAGGCCAAAAGAAAAAGCAAGTGGGAGAAATCTGGGCGGGGACATCAGAAGTTACACTCAGAGGAAAGGGTTTTATAGAACTACTTCAGCCAAATAATGCAACACTCATGTAAACAGACGTGGAATCAACCATCACCTCCCGTGGAAAAGTCATGGTCGAAACCCAAGAAGGAAAAGATAAAAACAAAAAACTCTACTGAGCATGGTCCCAGATACCTGTCAGCTCAGCAGGAGGCTGAGGCAAGAGGACTGTCTGCAGTCTGAGACCAACCTGTGCTACATAGTGAGTTTCTAGCGAGTTCTGTCCGACTTATCAAGTGAGACCTTGAAAATGCTTCGCTGTTCTCTTGACCTTCCAAACCCGATGGGAACATGCAAATCAAGAGCTTCTACTCTTCGTGGCTACTTCGGGAATGCCCAGGCAACTGCCCAGGCCATCAAGGGTGTGCGTTTCTAAAAAGGCACCAAGTGCAGGAAAGATGCCACCTTAGAGAAGCAGTGTGTGCCATTTGGGTGTTGCAGCGGTGGGCTTGGGAGTAGCACCAGGGCAAACAGTGGGCTAGACTTGGGGTTGGTGGTGTGCTGCACAGGCTTGGAAATGCAGAGAGTAATGCTGAGGTTAAGGGCTTAGAGGTGGAGCATGTCCAGGGGGAACAAAGCTCCCAAGATGCACTGCTGCACTCAGACCTCACGGTCGGATTAACCTGTGCGTGGGCTCCCCTGTCACATGGAGATGATCTTTACCGAGAGGTACCCCAGAAGAAACAAAATTCATGGCTCAGGGCCGGGTAAGGTGGTGCCTACCTGTAATCTCAATACTCTAGGAGGCTGAGGCAGGAGAGGAGGATCACAAGTCTGAGTTCAGTCTGGGCAGCTCAGATCTTAGTGAGACTCTGTCTCAAGTGAAGACACAAGAAGGGTTGGGGACATAGCTCATTGTGAAAGTCATGGGTTCAATCCTCAGGATCGCAAAAACAAAACAAAATACTCGTTATGAAATGGGAATTGATTCAGCATAAAATAGATGCAAATGAAAGTAATACTATTTTTTTCTTTTCTTTTTTTTTTGAGACAGGGTCTTGCTTTGTAGTTCAGGCTGGCTCTGAGCTCACTATGTAGTCCAGGCAAGCCTCGAACTCAGCAATCCTCCTGCCTCTGCCTCCCGAGTGCTGGGATTACAGGTGTGGGCCACCATGCCCGGCATTGTGGTATGGGGTGTTGATTGTTGGTGGGCGTGTCTCCACGCCCAGCATTATATGTGGTTACCGGGGATCGAACTCAGGTCCTTGTGCTTGTGAGGCAGGTGCCGGAACCACTGAGCTAACCCTCCGGCCCTTAGTTATTTTCTTAGCCTCGTGCAGTAGCATGGAGCAGGAGGTAGAACCTACTACAGAGATCTCCGATACAAAATGTCCAGAGGCTGATCTAAGACAGAGTAGGTTAGTTCTTGTCAGGTGCGGCGGCACACCGCTGGAGTCTCAGTGGCAGGAGGATCACCATGAGTTCAAGGCCATCCTGAGCTACATACTGAGTTCAAATCCAGTCTAGACGGCACAGGGAGACCCTGTCTCAAAAACCAACAAACCAGGGGGCCGGAGATTTAGCTCAGTGGTTCGGGCTCCTGCCTAGCAAGCGCAAGGTCCCTGTCTGATCCCCAGTAACTACGCACAACAATACCGGGCATGGTGACTCACGCCCACCAGCAATCAGTACCACATCCCACAGTGCCAGGAGTGATGGCTCATGCCTGTCATCCCAGTACTCAGGAGGCAGAGGCAGGAGGACTGCTGAGTTCGAGGCTTGCCTGGGCTACATGGTGAGCTCAGGGCCAGCCTGCACTACAAAGCGAGACCTGTCTGAAAAACAAACAAACAAACAAAGAAGGTTAGTTCTTGCTGAAAGTGGGTAAGGAAAAGCAGAAAGTGCCCGTTAAACGATAGGAGATAGTTTTGCGGACTGACAAAAATGTTTTCCGATTAGATGAGGTGATGGTCACACAACCTTGGGAAATACCATAAAATGCTGAACTGCATGCTTTACACGGGACAACCACATGTATAGGAAATAGGTCAGTCATGCTGAGAGACTGCGTCTGACTCTCAGGCGCCTCTCTCCAGCACGGGAGCCTGGGCCAGGCGGCTGGGATCATGACTGGCGCTGGCTCAGAGTGACCAAAGGGGAACCAGCATGCCTGCCACGAACAGCTCCTGGCACCCGACGAGCTCACGGCTGGCGCTGCGGGGAGAGGGGTCCCGGGGATGCTTTGCGCTTTAGACAAACACATGAGACAATTTTTTGAAGAATCCAAATACACTGGACCCTTCCTAAGGGAGATGGAGGAGCATCCAGGTTCCTCGGTTCTGCCAGAGAGAGCCTGTGCCCCTCTCAGCAGGTCGGGCGCCCCGATCCCTGGGTGAGGGGCTGGTGGCTGCAGAACATCCACTCTTCACTAAGTGCATTCATTCATTCACTTCCTTTTTTTGTGCAACTCGAATAAACCCGTTATTTGCCCTTATGGAGTGTGCCTGTGTGCGGGGGAGGCGTTACTCCAACGTGCACACTAGTAGCACACTCACACCCCGGGACGTGGCACTATGGGGGAGGGTACGCAGAGCCACAGGACACGGGGAGGAGCTCGGGAACCGTTTCCGGAGTGGCCCCATCGCAGAGGCACATTTACCTGGCCGGTGGGCGTGGGTGCGCGGTGGGGCGCTGTGCGGAGGCCCTGGGGCGGGCGGAGCAGCTCAGCCTCGGTGGCCAGAGAGAGCGTAGTTCAGATCCAAGGGGGAAGAAGGCGCCGGGGATGGCGGGGGGCAGCGGGGCTGGACCCCACAAGCCTCGTCAACTGCGAAGGAGCCTGTGTGTGGTCCGGTGAGCTGTGGCCACACAGGCTCCAACTTCCTTCTGAAAATTCTCCCAGTTGCATGAGGTGAGGGTGTGGAGCGGGTGAGGGACGAACACGTGAGGGCGGCCCCTCCGGAGCGGCACTCGTCAGGTTTACCATCCGCCGCACACCCTAAGCGCTGTACGCCAACGGGCAGCTAAATTAGTTAGAAACAGTAGAGGCAGTCAGGCAGGACTAGGCCTGCGAGAGAGTCGGGACGGAGGTGAGGCACATCAGAGCCGTGGCCCAAGACACGTGTTGGAGTCCAGGCCTCAAGATAAAGCTGAAAAGACCAGGCCTGAATCTTCCCCAAAGGACAAGGTAAGCGGCAACACCTGGCCTGGTGTTGTCTAGACGGACAGCGGCCACCCGGGTGGGCGACCGAGACCCCTGGCCCCGTCACTTCCTGGAAAAGTCTGCTCTTTCCACGTACACTCGGTACGTGACTTGTTTCCTCACTGGATCACGATCGCCTAGGCGGCTAGAGCTGTAACCTTATTGGCTGATCATAGTTTTAACCCACGTGTTGCCTACATGGTTTTTGCTCTACAAAACTTCCCTGTAAAGTGGGGTCCTCGGCTCCCATTTGGGACCTCTCCTGCCTCTTGGGAGCTAGCCTCTCTGGAAATATTTCCTACTCTTCCATTTTCCTAGAACTCATTCTTCGGTTTTACAGAATACAGGCCTAGCATATCAGACTTCTAAGAGGTTGGGAATTATAATATTTCCCTTATATCATTTGGAGATCCTGTTTCATCTCCTATCATTCCTGTGTCAGCCACAGCCATGCTACAGAAGACATTATTCCAAATGTATTGATGTGAAAATGGATGCTAATAACTCCAATCCCACGGGGAAGTCAGAGGCCCCACTTGAAAGCCACTCTGAGTAAGGTGTGGTGGTGTACACTGGTAATCTCAGCACTTGGGAGGCTGAGGCAGGAGGATTGCCAGAACTTCAAGGCCAGCCTGGGATATAAAGTAAATGCTAATTCACATACTTCTTAAGTGATTAACATACCTATGCTCAGAGATGGACAGAGATCTGACCCGTTTTAAGGTAATAAGGCAGACATATAAAATGAAGGTGGGATGCCGGACGTGGTGGCTCACGCCTGTAATCCCAGCACTCGGGAGGCAGAGACGGGAGGATTGCTGAGTTCGCAGCAGCTTGCCTGGGCACCATAGTGAGCTCAGGGCCAGCCTGAACTACAAAGCGAGACCCTGTCTCAAAAAAAAAAAAAATTATTAAAATGAAGGTGGGAGTCTTTTTTTTTTTCTTTTGAGACAGGGTCTCGCTTTGTAGTTCAGGCTGGCCCTGAGCTCACTGTGTAGCCCAGGCAAGCCTCACACTCAGCAGTCCTCCTGCCTCTGCCTCCCGAGTGCTGGGATTACAGGTGTGAGTTACCACACTCAGTATTGTTGTATGTGGTTACCGGGGATCGAACTCAGGACCTTGCACATGCTAGGCCTATGCCAGAACCACTGAGCTAAACCTCCAGCCCCTTATCTTGCATTTAAATTCCCACTGGACACCCACAGAGCTAGCCCCTAAGTCTGTGTTATAGAACCAGTTGTGAACACTGGTTATCAAGGAATAACTCCTAGAAATCCAGCCAATCAGAATGATCTTATCCAGTAAAGCCCACCTCTACTCCAGGGGCCTGAGAAACGCTGCCTTTAGAAGTCGGCCAATCCCTGAAGCCCTGGGCTCACCAATAACCTCTCAGGGAGGCATGTGCCTTCCAAACCTCGCAGACTGGGTCAAAAAGTTCAGGTGTGTTCAGTGGCGGCCTGTGCCTTCTTCACGTGGTTGCGTGGGAACAGTTGGGGCCAGTTCAGCACCTGTCTCAGCGTGCTGAAGCCTTGCTGTCTCCACAGCGACGACCTCCCTTAGGGCCAGGGCCCCGGCTCCTGTAAGACACCACTAAGTTTGATCCTATGAAACCACTGCTGGAACCAGAGACAGCTCCAGCAGAGACTCTTTCTGGACCCTTAACCCTGGCTTTTTTGCACTGGAAAACCTTGTGAACTTCTATACATGAACCTTTACAATTCTTAATTTTTTTTTTTTTGACAGGGTCTCGCTTTGTAGTTCAGGCTGGCCCTGAGCTCACTATGGGGCACAGGCTAGCCTGGAACTCAGCAATCCTCCTGTCTCTGCCTCCCGAGTCCTGGGATTACAGGTGTGAACCACCACGCCTGGCACTGTGGTATGTGGTATTGATGGCTGATGGGCATGAGTCGCCATGCCCAGCGCCAGAACCACTGAGCTAAAATCTCTGGCCCCATAAAGTTTTAATTATTGTAAAATAAGAATAGCATTCACTATCTTCACTGCAAGTGTGCCCAGTGCTGTGGCATTTCAGCACCTTCCCACTGTTACCCAACCGTCACCACCGCCCAGCCAGACTGTTCCGGTCCTGCAAACCTCAGGCTCACTCCGTGAGGTCCCCGGAGCCCCCATTCCGCTGTCTGGCTCAAGGATTCTGACGATTCCAGGTCCCTCGGCAAAGGGACATCATGGAGTATCTTATGCTCTTGTGACTGGCTTATTTTATCAGCACAGTCTTCCAACTTTCCCCTTGCTGTAACATGTATCAAAATTTGCATCCTTCAAAAGGCCAAATAATAGTCCGTGTGTTTGTGTGCATCACATTTTATTTATCTGTTCATCAATCAACACACCCTCGGTCGCTTCAGTCTTCTGGTTCTTGTGAATAATGCTGCTTTGAGCAGTTGTATAAAGACCTCTTCTAGCCCCTCTCAACTCTCTTGGGTTTATCCAGAAGTGGAATTATTTCATCATATGGCAATTACACTTTTATTTTATCATTTCATTTCATTTTTGAGACAGGGTCTCACTTTGCAATTCTGGCTGGCCGCAGACTCACAGCAGTGCTGCCGTCTCAGCCTTCTAAGTGTGGAAATTATGCATGTGTTCCACCATACCTGGACCATGGAGCAGTTCGCCAAGGGCTGTGGAAAGAGGCCCAGAGCGGATCCCACCTGCGCTCCCAGCCTCTGTGCCTTTCAGCTTCCCCAGCGCAGGTGTGTGGTGTTGCACCAACCTGCCGTTGTGGCCCCGCAGCAGACTCTAAAGGCCCCGCTTGGGCCTGCGCCTCCGGAAGGGTCAGTGACCAGTGGCAGGAACGCGCTCGGAGTGCTCGTCAGAGATGAGGGTTTGGATGAGGTCTGGCTTGCTGCAGAGCTCCTTCCCCTCCAAGGAAGTTTTGCACAGACTCGGAGCTCTGGGCTCCACCGTGCTGTGTGACACAGGCAGCCGAGGGTCTGGCCTGAGCATAAAGCACCACACTTCTTTGCTCTTGGCTGGGAATCGGGGGAGGGGAACGGAGAGAGGTCACAGACAGCCTTTGCTGAAGAGGGTCAAAAACAAATAGAGGGCCAGGGGTTAGCTCAGTGGTGCCACACTGTCTGGCAAGTGCAAGGTCCCGAGTTCAATCCCTGGTAACCAACCGAACAAATAAAAACCCACCTAGAGAGCCTGGAGTAAAAGTCAACTTTGGAAGAAGCCCTTGGTCTTACTTTGCTTTCAGGTAAACTCAGCCTAGAATTTTTTTTTTTTTTTTTTTTGAGACAGGGTCTCGCTTTGTAGTTCAGGCTGGCTCTGAGCTCACTATGTAGCCCAGGCAAGCTTTGAACTCAGCAATCCTCCTGTCTCTGCCTCCTGAGTGCTGGGATTACAGGCGTGAGCCACCACGCTCGGCACTGTGGTATGCAGTATTGATTGTTGGTGGGTGTGAGTCTCCATGCCCAGCATCGTACATGGTTACCGGGGATCAAACTCAGGACCTTGCGCTTGCGAGGCAGGCGCCGGAAGCGCTGAGCTAACCCTCCGGCCCTGCCTAGAATAATTTTCAGAACTTTAAACTTCCAACCTTGGATCTCATTCTAAGGCAGTCTGGTCAATGGCGAGATGACCACGGACACACGAGCACAGGAGTCTGGACACTCTGTAAGAGTGAGGTTCATGGGGCCAGAGGGTTAGCCCTAAATACAGCAGCACCACGAGCGCGAGTGCAGATATCGGCAGACGGGGCCCTGCAGCGTCGGTGTTAGGTACCCCCGAGGGAGAGAAACAGCACAGAAGCTACCCCGCCCCCACGCAGTGCCCCAGCACGACTCGGGCCAAGACAAGGGTCACAGATCGTCCTCAGGCGTGAGACAGTACAGACCTAGTACAAGGGTGGTGACCTGGACCCAGACGGAGCCGGCGCTGTGCGTGCTGGTGCGGAGGGCGTTTCCTTCCACTCCCCGAAGTAAAGCCAGCCTGGGAGTTGCCCTGGACGAGAGTGCGCGCTGATGCCTTTATTAGACTGGAGTGCTTTAGTACAGAACGGTACAGAGATGATACATGTTTGTGCTTCAATACTTCCAAACACTGAGATTCTGATAATTTAAAGGTAAACAAGTTTCAAGACAGACTAGCTTTTTTTTTTTAAAATATCCTCTTGATAAATTATTTTTATATAAATAACAGAGAAAGGAAAACCAACATGTTTGACAAACAAGGTCCTGAAGCATTGCTTGGTCAGGGGGAGGGGACAAACGAGAATAAGAAACAAACCAATGCAAGGCCCTACGGCTCTGTCCTAAGGAGATAAGATCTCTTAAGGGGAGAGGGGACCAGAGGAGACCTGGGAACTAATCTGAGTGCAGAGGGAGAGTTCAAGGCCGGAAGAGAACACCACAACGCATCTCATCAGCGGGCGGGCGAGGGACTATTGTCAAAGGGAGGTGGAGGCTGCGCTGAATTAGCTTAGCATACACCACGTTTGCAACGTCACGGTCACGAGACACAGTAAGATACACACAGTCTGCGGGAGGGAGAGGGAGGCGGGGCTGGGCAGGGACATTTTTGTGACTTCCACTGTTATATTTTGCGACAACAGCAGCTGAACAAGCAGTGTGCTCACTCCCGGGCTCTGGGAACTGCTGAGTCCTGAGGATGGGGAACATCCTTCCAGCATCTGTTTCTTTTTATTTCTGCTTTACAGCTACATTTTTATACAGAGAACAAAATAATCATATCTCTCTTACAACCACAATGACGTATGACTGCACAATACACATGAGAAAGAATCGTAAGTATTTTAAACTGAGGATAATCTAAAAAAGGTTGCTTGCAAGGCAGGGGCAGGTTGGGCCTCAATCCAATGAGAGGACACAGGGGCTGTCCTTCAGGTCCATGACCCTCCTCCAGCAAAAGATCCCCAGACCGGGGCTGATGCTTGGGCTGCCCAAGCTGAGCCTGCTACTGAGAAGGAGCTGTGAGGGATGCCACCAGGGGAAGAGGGGTCTGGTCAAGTGGGCAGGCCCGAGTGTTCCCAGAGGTCCCTGTGAGCGACTGCTCTCACATGTCTGGCTATGGTGACTCAGGCTGGAGGAGGACTTCCCTCGGGGTCACAGCTCTGGGGACACAGACCAGGGAGGGCAGTTCTGGCTGTGGAGAAGACGCCAGCCAATACCCAGCCTGGCTTTGTGCGAATATGTTCAGGCCCCACCTGCGCCCGCACCCCATGGGCACGAGCTAGTACGGAAGACTCTCCAGCCTTACACGTGTCTGTCCCTTGATTGTCACTTCTCAGCTGACCTGGATAAGAACAGGCACCAAGGGGAGGGACTGCAGTGAAGAGAGCAGATTCATCCTCAGCGTGAAATACTCCGAGGACACAGACACCTCTATGAATCCCAACAAGAAGAGGAACAATCCAAAACAAGGTCGTAACAACAGCCACACTTCTACCTTTCCATACTCGAGCAATTTGCACATGTCGCTGGGGCTATGTACAAGGCCAAAGAATCATAAATAACAGGGAGGAGTCCATTCGTTCTAGAGTTCACAGACTTCTGCAGCACAGCGGTCGGATGTGAACTTCTGCTTGTAGGATACATATATAAGATACTCTTCTTAAAAAACACAATGCATTATTCTCTTTTGTTCCAAAGGAGAAAAGGGCATCATGAAACACGAGACTGCAGCGCGACGGGGCCGGCCAGGGCGTGCAAGGCTGGGAGGCAGCAAAGTAACCGAGGCGCCGCGCTAGGGAGCCGTGGAGCACTGTGGGAAAGGGTGGTGGTTTGGAGGGGTGGCTTATTTTTTTAACTGCTTATTTCTTCATCTGTTTTATTCAGTTTCTTCAGCGTGTCCAGCAGTTTCTGTGGGGTGAGAATGTGCGTGGATCCTGGGGGAGGCAGAGAAGACAGTGAGTGCGTCCATTCTGGCTTCAAATGCTTTTCTTTCCTGCGCTTCCTCCACTCCCCGATCTGCGTCCGTTCCCCTCCCCCACCCTAGTAAGGGTCCAGGGGAAGCAGGGAGGGCCTTGGGGACAGGGTCTGGGAGACGTTTGGGGGCTGTGGTCAAACAAAACACATCATCGGGCTCAGGCAGGGTCCCAGGCCGTACCGAGGAACAAGCCCCTCTCCATGAGCGCCCAGTGCCATCTGCCTGGTGATGGGGCAGCTACTTTTCTCATTTTCCCTGCACTGAGGGTGAAGCCAGGAAGAGAAATTCCAAATGGCATGGCCAGGGAGAAGGGCGAGAACAGGGCAGGGGCTGGTAAGGGACCATGTATGAAAAGCATGGTGCCTGGGAGGGAGGAGAGAGTGGGCAAAGCCCCCAGGGAAGCCACTGAGCTCCAGGAGCCAGCTGATTGGTTCTGCCGTGGAGGGGACCTCAGGCGTGAGGGGGAAGGGCGGGGACCTGAGGCCTTACCTTGCAGAGACTGCCCACTGTAAGATTAGAAATGCTTGCCAAAGTTTAAGCTAATGGAATCAGAAAGACTTCTAGTGCAAAAGTAAAAAAATAAAAATTAAAAAATGAAGGCCTTTCTCGTAAGGAGAGAGAGATCTAGTAAGTGTGGTAAACAATGACGCATGGATCGTGTGGTTTGGACATGGACTCAATCAAACAGAAAGGAAGTGACCGGTGTGAGCATGAGGCCTGCACACATGCAGCAGTGGGCTTCAAAGAAAGATCCTGGTGGGAAGGAAGAACTAAACAAAAGAGATCCGTGTTGAAAATGTGCCTCCCTGGAGATCTGGGAGGGATGGGCCTTGGTGGGAGTAGGGAGTAGAAACCCCTCCAAGGTGGGCAGGAGAGTGCTCGGGCTGGCATGCTGGGCCTCTGACCACTGCCTGCTCAGCTGACCAGGACTGCTGGCATGGGGTGGAAAATGGGTGATATTCTGTCCATCGTGAGAAGCGTCTGCCAACATCCCATGCCCTGCCAGTCTGGCCCCAGGTTCTGTTCACTGGCTGCTTCTGCTTGGCTGCTTCCCGGGGATGCTGAGTGGATCCCTGAATTTCCCTTCCAAGACCCTGAACTCTCTCAAGCTGACTCATTATTCTGCAGACATGAGGCTCCATCAGCAGAGGTGACCTGGGTTTCAGGAATGTGTCCCAGGGTGTTTTCAGAACGCCCCTTGACCTGGAAGCACGTTCCTTCTGTAACTTACTAATCGTCCCACTATTCCTAGAGGAAGTCAAAGGCTACTGCACAAATGAGGGCAAAAGACATAAACATGATCGCAGCTCACCCCAAACGTGGAAGCGTGAACCACAGCCAGAATGAGGCCTTCCAAACCTCAACTCCATGCAGCCTGTGCATCTGGACATGGTATGTAGGGGTAGCTGGGGTTCCCTAAAGGCAACAGCAGGGAGCACATCTGCCAGAGAAAATCATCCCTAACTTGCTGCTCCTCAGCCACACAGCTGCATTCCAGGAAACAAGAAGGAAAACTCGAGTTTTGAGGGTAAATACAAATCCCAAAGGGTTCCTATCCCGAAATTACCCCCTATCTTGCTGACATGCAAATTCAGTATTTGGAGGAAACCTAAAAGAGGTGACTGAATCCATGCTCTAGAATTTTCTGCTATTGTTTGATCTTAGAAGTTCCCCGTCTTGACTGAAGAATTTTAGGACAAAGGGTTGGTGACAACCAGGTATATTCCCGGGCCATCTTTTACTTTGGTGTCTTTAAAGGGACCAGACTGGTCAGTATTAAACCAAATCACCTCAAAGCCAATTTTTTTTTCCTGGTACCGGGAACTGAACTCAGGACTTTTTGGTTAGTGAGGCAGGCACAGTGTCATTGAGCTAAATCCCTGGCCCTTAAAGCCAATTTTTGACACCTAATAGTCTATATCATTTCAATAATATTTGAGCTTTTATCCATCATAAACACTGCAAACTGAACTGGATGAGTCCAGAAGGCAACTACAAACGTTTCACTTTGAATCCAAACGTGCTGCCCGCATCAGCCTTCCTCAAAGGAGGAGCAGGTGGGCCTCACTGCTCTGCGCTTTACTTCACACACTGGATGATCATGAGGCAGGGGGGCACCTGTCCAAAGTTTTTGAAGCCATGGGCAACACAGCAGGCTCCAGGAGGACAAGCTCCTTCCTCTACATTGACATCAGCAGGACAGCGAGGGTCCTCAGACTGGGCAGTCGCCCAACACGGGCTGACCTAGAGACTCGGGAGACCCGCAAGGAGGCGAGCTCCAGGCCCACCCCTCAGCCCGCAGGTGGGACAGAGGCCAGAGGGAGGGTGCTCTCTCCAGCGCGAGCCGGCAGCAGCACAGAGGAGCCTGTCCTTTCAACTGTAGGCTCCCGGGGCCTGCTGGGAAGGGAGGGGGTTCAAGCGATGCTTAGCAGCTGCACTCTGAACGCAGGTCCAGACCTGAGTCCCACTGAGAAGAAAACTTACCTGACCCTAGCCTGGAATAATTAAGTAAAAAAATGAAAATACAAAAATTTTCTCCCAGGGGCCGGAGGGTTAGCTCAGTGGTTCCGGCGCCTGCCTCGCAAACGCAAGGTCTTAAATTCAATCCCCGGTAAAAACATAGAATGCTGGGCGTGGAGACACGCCCACCAACAATCAACACCGCATACCACAGTGCCGGATGTGGTGGCTCACGCCTGTCATCCCAGCACTCGGGAGGCAGAGACAGGAGGATTGCTGAGTTCGCGGCGGCTTGCCTGGGCACCATAGTGAGCTCAGGGCCAGCCTGAACTACAGAGCGAGACCCTGTCTCAAAAGCAAAAAAAAAAAAAAAAAACTTTCTCCCAAGTGCTGTGTGTGGCACAAGAGGTCTAACCCAGACCCTAGCTTTTCACTTGCTGCTGACAGCCTCCTGAGCTCCCTCATGACTGGTACTGCTGGCCCGAATCGACCAGAGTGAAGAGTTGGAACCTTAACAGGTGCCACTCTGTGGATGATCTGGAGGATGATGGCAGGGACTAGGATGAGATGGCAGAACCTGTGCACACTGGCTCCTGGGGCCGGACCCGCGGGAGCTGCCTCCATGCGGGAGATGGAGGCCCTGGAAGACAAGGCGAGGCACTGTCTGGGGTCATTCACTCCCGGCAAGAAGACTAAACGCGGGCCGCCAACAGTCTGCACCGCTTTGCCCTTTGGTTACCTGGGGCCTTCACACCCCTCCTCCACGCCGGGAATGAACCCAGGCCCTACCCACGCTAAACCAAGTGCTCTTGCACCACGCCGTGCCGCAGCCCCAAGGCAGGCTGTAAGCTGCTCTCTGGCTCGTACTGTACAGTGCCCTCACTGGGCCTTGTAAACGCAGCACTGCCAGCACACTGCTCTACAGGCCACGTGAGAACAGCCAGAGCTGGACTCTGTCTGACGGCAGCAGGGCTCCAGGATCCAACGGAAAACAATGGCATCCTAAAAAGGAGAGGCTGCAGGGAGAGAAGCAGGGAAGCCCAGCATTAATGCGAGCAAGAGCCTTGGGCTTCTGGTCTGTGATTCCTTCAGATCCTGCTGTCTCCGCAGCTGGCAACTTCTCCAGGGTCCTCAACACACCCTGTGGCACATGGTGCTCCCCAACCTGCCAACTGTCCTTGGAACTAGGTCTCTAACACCCGGTCAAGGTGCTTCTGGGGATGATTTACTTTTCAACACCCAATGGTCTTGCTTTCTAGAGAAAGGTGAGCCTGGGCAGCGTGGGATGGGGACCCAGAGCCATCACTAGCTCTTTTCTAGATCATGGCTACCTTGGACCAAGTCATTCCTCTGCTAGTGCCAGAAGAGAGGAGGTAAACGGAGCAGCCACCTATTCCTGCCTTTAGGACCACTCTTTCTTTCTTGTCTTTCCTTCTCTCTCTTCCTCCTTCCTTCCTTTCCTTCTTTCCACTGAGATAGTCTCTCTCTGTAGTCCAGGCTGGCCTCAAGTTCAAAGCCATCCTCTGGCCTCAGCCTCCCAAGTGCTGGGATTACAGGTGTGCACCCACCATGCCTGGCTGGACCACTTCTTTTAAATTTTTGTTTTGTTTTGTTTTTTGTTTTCTTTTGAGACAGGGTCTCGCTTTGTAGTACAGGCTGGCCCTGAGCCCACTATGTAGCCCAGGCAAGCCTCGAACTCAGCAATCCGCCTGCCTCTGCCTCCCGAGTGCTGGGATTACAGGGGTGAGCCACCACGCCCGGCTGGACCACTTCTTTTAGAGGAAGGAACAAGATGCTGATGCTATCTAGCCAGGGTTCTGCTGGACCCTTCCTCTACGACTCCTCAGAAAGAAAGCGTGGCGGGTCTGCGTGGTCTGAGGCACAAAGCTGAGTTACTGAGTTACATCGTGAGAGCTGCAACTAGCGTCAGGGGTTCCATCCTGCTTCGGGAGGAAGGTGACTTCCTAAGCCATTGGAGTCCAGGCCTCCTGCCCTGAGCCCAGGTTTCCCAACTGCTTACAGGCAAAATAGGTTGTATGTCTCACGGGCCACGTGCCAGCTATTTTTGGGGTCCATCCTCAGCAGTGTATTCAAGCTCTGGTGCACAAAAGGTGGCCCCAATCTTGCGTTATGTAAAAAAGCTGAGGAATTACACTGCGACAGATCAGCCAGCCACTTAAACACATTATAGGAGATGCTAACACTTGTGAAGGATGGAGGGAGGAAGGAATGAGGAAAATGTGGAAAAACACAACTTGGATCTCTACCAAAAAGGTAGGCTGCTGGGTAGTGAGCTTGGTGAGGGAAGGGAGGGGATTCTCTCGTAATGATGCACGAGGCATCAAGAACAGATTTCCCCGGAAATACTTCAGCCCTCACCACGGCACCTCAGAGGAGGCAGTGCATAGTTGACTCCCGGAAGATTCGCAGGACAGTGAAAGTAAGAGCAAGTTCTTAGAGAGCTGATGACTGCTACCTGCCACTTTCTGGGGAGCGACTTTGGACAAACGCTTCTCACTGAAGACTGCAGCCCAGCAGGGCATGGGGGCTGTGCCGGTCACCCTGAGCCCCGGGTCCGTGGGGAGGTGCCTGTGCTGGAGCCGGACTAGGCCTAGTCTATTGCCCCTCCAGGCCTTCCTCACCCAGACACCCACGCACATCTCCTCTGGACACTGCCTTGTGGACATGGCCTTTCCCAGACGGCTTCACTCTCAAGCTCCCGTGTCATGCCACAACCAAGATACATACATTCCTCATGGGAGCCCACAATGCACCCCTGGGCAGCAGGCATGGGCACCACGCCTCGGGCATCCCTCAACTTCCAGCTACCTCTCTGAAAACTGCTCACGAGGCTCAGTTCTGCTGTCTTGGTTTAACGCAGTGGCCACTGCTGTCTGCCTGAGCAGCACGTAGCCCAAGGCAAGGGCAACTGGCAGGTCGGAGCCCAGAGGGGTCAGGGCAGGGGAAGGCAGCACTGGACACATTTTCAATCGGTGTTAAGAACTGCAAGCATTTTCTTGTTAAAAGAAAACTAAAAAAATAAGAAACCAAAAAGGTAAAAATAAAGAAAAAAGTGACGGAATAATCAAAGAAAACCCTTCAGAGTGGAAGAGTTTCTTTTCTGTAAGAAGCTGCTTTTACTTTGTTTCTTTGGCTCTCACTCCATTGTTGGAGCCTGATCCTCAAAAGATACCCTAGAGGACTCCCTGAAGTCGGGGTGTCTCAGGTCCATGAGAAATTTGGTGGGAGTAAGAATATGAGTAGAACCTGTGGGAGAACAGAGGCCAGCTGACTGCTTGAACAAAGGTAGGTCACAGGAACATGCCAACTTAGGCCTATGTTGTCTGCAGCCAATGAGGTGTGAAGAAGCAGGACACACAGGCAGGTGCGCATGCACACACACAGGGACACAGGCAACATGGCCACAGGCGTGCACAAAGCGGATGAGGCCACACACTGGACACCAGCTGTCTGTGCGAGGTCCCTCATGAACCTGCACAGCGACCATCTCCCCTGGGCTCCCACCTCCCACCACGGAACCTCAAGGTAGTTCCGAAGAAGATCCACACCCAGAGCCTGGCTGTGACAGCTTCTGCCCAGGAAAGCTGTTTGTGTTTGTAATAATTTAACACACTCGTGCAACACATATGCAAGCAGGGAACACGGCTGCATCACTGGGGCCTACTCTAGAAGGGACAGTTCTACAGAAGGGCGAGCTGTGGTCAGACATCGGGGGCCTGAGGCCTGCAGGGGGAAGCACACTCCTCCTGCCGGACACTGGTGCTGGGAAGTGCCGAGTCTGTCTTGGGTGGGCCCAGAAGCAGCCCTGTGACTGGTGTATGGAGCCTGCACACTTGGATACTCCGGGGTGCTGTGACCTGGTCACCCCAAAGGAGGTATGAAACACCTGTTATTAAGGCAATGACTGCCTGGGATCGAGCCCTGCAGGGCACACCCCTGGGGAAGGGACAGCCCAGGACTTCCCTCAGCAGTGCACATGTGGACGGCCTGCCAGGCTATCCTTGGGCCCCACAGGACACTAGGGGAGCACAGCATGCCCCTTCCAGAGGGACCCCGAGCCCCCAGCCTCATGCTTTCTCAGCACAAGTTCAGTCCTGCAGAGGGCGAAGCCTCTTGTCTACCAGAAGTGCTGGGAACTCGCTCAGCAGCAGAGCCCTTCGGAGTGGCCGTCTGTCGGGCTGCTAGGGTCCAGACACTGTCTCCCCATCTCCTACTGACGGGTGGAGCAGGGCTCAGGGAGCCCTGCCATCTGCGGAGCACCCTGGCACGGGGCTAGCGCTGGGAAAACTGCACGCTCAACTGAGGCCTAGTGCAAGGCTGCAGGCGGTTGTTCCACAGCTGGCTTTCTGGGTCAGGGGTGGCTTCCTGGAGAGGGTGGTCACCTGCTCAGAGTGATTCCATCTGGCAGTGACGGACACAGGTTTTAGCCTGAACTGTCGGGCCCTATGAGCAGGCACTGTGCACCTCATGACACTGCCTCTTGGCAAGGACAGAGGGGACCCCTTTGCACCTTAGCTTCTGCTCCCAGGTAGCCAGGACTGGGTTTCCTTCCCTGGGGATGGAGAACCTGAGACACAGGCAACATCACAGCGTGGGATGAAGTCTGAGCGACGAGGCAGCGCCTCCGCAGGAAGGCGCGCAGGACTCACCGATCAGCACCTCCCACTTGCCGTTGGCCTGGGTCACCTCGTACGCGCAGCGCATCTCGTTCAGGCTCACACCTCCGAGGATGAAAATAATGAGGCGGGGGCCACTGCGGTACTCCCCCGGGGCCTTATTCTTGTGCCAGTGCCCGTAGCGGGCGCTGAGGAGAGAGGGAGAGAACGCCATCTGGGCGCGTGTACAGCGCCCATGCTCACCCCTCAGGGCGGTCTCCGCCGCAGCCCTGTGCACTGGCCCCAGAGAGCGGATGCTCGCGAGGGGTGGGAGGCTTGACCTCCGACACAGTCCTGGGCTCTGGTCTTGTCACTTTCTAGAAGCGTGCAGGCGACACACAGCTCAGCCGGGCCCAGCACTGGCTGGGCCACCTTCAGGGCTCTCCTGGCACCGTGTTCGGTGAGGCGTCTGCTCTAGGCTGTGCACTGTCCTGAGGTCCGTGGGCACCTCCCTCAGCCCGGGGCCTCACTGGTCCTCTGAAGGCCTTGGCAGACTGGGGCTCCTAACACGGTGTCCCCAGGAAGAGTGTCCAGGCCGGGAAAGCAGGAAGCACGAGTGGAAGGCATATCTCCTCTGGACACTGCAGAGCGTCCTCTGGCTTAGATGGAAAACAGGTGAAGAGGGACAGAGGGGCGTGTGTCCTCGCCTGCCATCCTAGGAACCGCAGTGACTGGTGCCAGCAGTCACCTCCTGGAGTCACTGACCCTCCTGTCCCTGCTCATGTGCTCAGCCCCAACTGTCCTCAGGAGCCTCCGTATGGATACACAGCATTTTGTTTACTTATTTCAGTCAGTGAATGTTGCTGTTACTGCCACACTGGGGCTCTGACAAACAGCCGCAGTAAACGTGCTGTACCGGGATTAAACGGTGACTAGGGAGGGGCAGAGGTAACACATGGGTAAGGGCCTGATGGAGGTAAGTGGTGGACTGTACAGGTCTCTCTGGTGACAGATCATTTTAGGCAAAGCGAAAACAAGGGCAAAAGACTGAGGCAGACGTGGGCCTGGTATGGCTGAGGCAGAGTCCGTGAGAGGAATGGAGAGCGAACAGCCAGGGGTGGGCTGCGTGGGCCATGGCAGGGACTCAGAGGGACGCCGGCCACGGTGCAGAGCGGTGGTGGGGCTCGCGTGGGTCAACCATCTCATGGCAAGACCACTGTGCAGCTGCTACCCAAGTGGCCCCATCTCTTTGCTTGCCTCATGTGTACCCACCTGACAGCAGTGGTACTGAAGGAGGCAGAGGAGCGGGTGGAGATATACGGGTAGTGCTTGGTATCAAGTTTGTCCTCAATAGTGTCCTGCAGAGAGAAAGACCGAGGTCAGGCCTGCCATGGATGTGAAAGGGAACCACAGCAAGACGGCGCATCAGTGAGGTGGGCAGCAAGACTGAGTCCACCTGAAACAACCTGAGCCCTCTCACCACAGCAAAGCCCAGCCCAAGGCTCACACTGCCACAAACTGCACCACTGGCTGTTACACTGCTGAGGGTCAGGGACTTGGCTCTAAGTCTAAAGAGTAAATTGAGTTTTCCTTGTTTCCTTTCCAATTTCCTTCTTAAAAATAATCTGTTTGAAGTTATACATGTTGCGTTCTGCCCACTAAATTCCAGACACATTCCACTAGCTTGGCAGAAACTGGCAGGGGCAGAGACTCCTGCAGCCTTTGCAGGGGCTGACTGTCTGGTGGGTTCTGTCCAGCCACCTCTTGCTGCCTGGAAATGCATGCTCCTCACAAGAGCGATGATGTGACACCTACATATGTCTTTCGGGGCCCAAGGAGCACAAAA
>PVIC010037588.1:0-18015 GCA_004025085.1 Thryonomys swinderianus | reverse complement strand
CCGCGAACTCAGCAATCCTCCCGTCTCTGCCTCCCAAGTGCTGGGATTACAGGCGTGAGCCACCACGCCCAGCATTATATGTGGTAACCGGGGATCGAACTCAGGTCCTTGCGCTTGCGAGGCAGGCGCTGGAACCACTGAGCTAACCCTCCAGCCCCACTGCTCAATCTTAAGGAGAAAAAAATAGCGAAGATTCATCTTTGATCATGCAGGAGCTGATTCTGAAAATGCAGGAAAAAAAAATAAAGAGGCTTGATTGTGATGTGCCCCAGTTTAGAACAATGAATGGCAGAGGTGACACCTGGGCAATTTTACATAGAATGTTGGCCTCTTCTCTAAGATGCCCCTTTTCTTATACACATCCTGCAGTTCCCGATGGTGGCAAGGGCGGGGCTGTGTTTGTTTCACCGAAGCCTCTGCTAGCTGGTGTGGACCACAGATTTGGTATGGCCCAGCATGTGCCCCTGCTCCTTTTGTAGCCTGGCATTTTCCTCCTCCTTCTGCAACAGCCTCCTCCTCCTCATAGTGTGTAGTTGCTGCTGTGCTCACATTTGAGGCCACTAGGAACCATTTCTGTTCATCAGTCTGCTTTATATTCCTCATCAGGGTCTTTGGCTGCTCTTCCTGCAATGTCTTCTGCCCTTCAGCTTGGTCTCACTGCTCTCCAGCTCCTTAATGAGCTGATTATTGTATAACTGGACAGCTGGGCACTTTTCTACCTGTTCTTGGAATTCAGAGATGGTTTCTTTCATGTCTTTTTTCTCTGCATCACTCTCTGATACTTTCTCTTGCAGTTTTAGGCTGGTTCTGCTCAGCTGTTACTAATAATCGCTGATCTCTTTCAGGTAAAAATAATCTTTTTTTCACCTTAGTTAGCAGGCTTGAAATGTGTTTAATTTCACCATTTGCTTTTGGCAATTGTTATCTGAGTTTGGTGCAAAACTGTCCCAGATGATCTTTTTCAGGTTGAGCTACTTTTAATATGTTCTGAAGTTCACAGTCCTCTGCTGCCTGCCCCAGGGTACTACTGGTCTCTATGGCTTTTGTTTTTAACCTTGCAGATGAGCTGTAGGACCCATTCTCCATCTTCACAGTTTCTAAGATAACTCTGCATTCTTTCAAATCTTTTGGTCATTACATTGCTCTTACACAGTTCTAGCTCTACACATCCACTCAGTTTTTCAAGTTCTTCTTTCAAGTGTTAAATCCTGTCCAAAGCTCTTTGGTTTTCTTCTTCAACCTTCTGTAAGGTACAGGTCAACTACTGCTGAATGTTGAGACTTCTGTCTTCCAGAGTAGCTCTTCTGACGAAGTAGCTCTTCTGGGCATTTCTGCTCTCCTTTCTTGGATCATCATTTTTCACTCTCTCTTGTAAAAGGTTTATCAGATCATCATACTCTTGATGTACCTGTTCTGCCATTTCTCAGTGGTGGGAGAACATCTCTAAGACAGTCTTCTCACCAATCAGCTTCTTGTTCTCATCTGTCAATTCTTTCACTATTTTTGGTTGGCCTGGTAACTCTTGTAGCATGGTCTGTGACTCCTTAGCAGTTCCTTAGCGATTCTCTTCCATCTTCTGTAGCTTCTCTTTAGGGGAAGCTAGAGAAAGCTCACTTACGATACTTGGAGAATTTCCTTTGGTCAGACACTTTTGAGTTCTTACAAGAGTTGCTGAGGAAGAACGGGAGGCAAGATGGGACAGTGGTAGTGATGTGCTCACAATCAGATCTGGTGGCAAAGAAACTTGGTAACATCACTGGTTGAAGAACTGGATATCCCTAACTTATTTTCTTTTTTTTTTCCCTAACGTATTTTCTTATGTACTTTCCTTATACTCACTGTCACTTGACAGTTCATTTCCAAGTGGACTTTGAAAGTTAGACTATTGAGATACAGATGTTGGGCAGCTACTGTCACCAGTGTGATGTGCTGGTTCTCCTGAATTTGCTCAAGGTAAGTTGATTTTTCCTTCAAGACCTAGTTTTCTTCTTCTAGGTTAGCAAGTTCTTTGTGAAAGGACTTTTTGTTTTCTTTTCATTCAATGCAAGGTTTTGTGTCTCTTGGTGGAGCAGATGTTCCATCTGAACTTGGATCGGAAGCATCAGTCCCCTCGGTGCCCGGAATCCTTCTCTCCTTGCATTTTTTTAGTTCACTTAGAAGACTTTTGATTTCTTTGTGTTGCTCTTGGAAGGCTTTCTTTGACTTTGACCTTGAGTAGAAGTTTCCTAGCTTGGGACTGGAGTGCCTTGCTTCAGTTTGTAGAAGTGGTCCTCAGGAGCTTGGGAGGGCTGAGTGCAGGAGGAATAGACTCAGATTTCCTGGGTTGGAGGGACCTCATGGGACAAACCTCTCTCTTGAGACTGTTACTGAGAGTTCCTGGGGAGCAGGAATGCTTGTCCCTTTAGTTGTCGGACAGCCCACTGGTTCAGGACCCTCTGGCTGTCCTGAGAGCTCGCTCCTGCTCTGCCAACATGAGAGCAGCTGACTGACCGGCCTCCAGTGAGGTATCCAGTATGCTGAAGCTGGCACCTCACCAGTGAGGGAGGCAGCTGAGTCCAGAGAAGGGGCCAGAGTCGAGAAGTGCCGGGAGCTTCCTGTTCAGAGCACTCCTTGCACCCAGGCAAGCTGCCCGCCTCTTACCCTTCACATGAGTTTTTATTTTCCCTTTCAAGTTTTTCTCTAACATAGTGTTGGGATGGATAGCAATATTCTCACTTTTATGGGTTGAAATGTGGTTACCCATAGGGCAGTAGGAAGCATTTTTTTCATGGGCTGCCCCCAAACAGCGATCAAAAATATAAAATTTGCTGAGTATCTTCAAATAGTTTGGCTGTATGACCCAGTCATAGCCAGTTACTCTTTAAAGCTTCTGAGGAAAACAGAAATAGAATTGTGTTACAAAAGACATAAATGAGTGTACAGAACCGTTATCCAAACTGGTTACTTAAATTAGGTGAATTTTGAATGGGAGATATTGTAAACGTGTCAATGAAAATACAACTACAATAAAAGACACATAACAATGAATCTCCCTGAAAATACTCCCCCTGACTGTGAACATATTTATTTCCTTGTTCTGCCCCTTCCCAAAACAGTTCTGGAAATCCTCTTCTGCATCTCTAGCCACACTGCTGTGGCCGTCTGTGTCAGAATCAATTCAAAATCATGACCTTTCATAGTGCCTTTGACTCTGCCAAGAGCCGGAAGTCATGCGGTGCGAGGTCCAGTGAGTAGGGAGGCTGAGGCCGTACTGTAGTGCTTTTGCGAACCTACCTTTGCCCGGCGGGGCTCAGCAGTCACACAGTAGTTTTGAGCCCATTTCCTGAGGACACACGCTCCACAGAGTGGCAAGAGTGACTAGTTAAGGGTTCAAGGGGAGAGTATTATTTTGAGGGGATTTTAAGAGCAATATATGCTTTATTTTAATTTTAAGAATGGAATTAGTGGATTATATGATAGTTCAATTTTCATTTTTTTTGAGTAACGTCTGTTTTCTATAGAGACTATTTTGAGTCACATTTACAGGGTATGTAGGTGTCCTATTTTGGAATATGTCAATATATGCTATTCTTTGCTTCTCAATCTTAATAATCCCATCTACAGTGAAGTAATAATATCCCATTTGGACTTGGATATGTGTTTCAGTGATGATTAGTGGTTTTGATCATTTTTTTCCCATCAACTTGCTAGCTATTTGTACGTCCTTTGGGCAAGACCTACTCAGGCCCTTTATTCATTTATTATTAGTATTATTATTTTTAGAGCTCTTTTTTATATTAACCTCCTTGTTATGCAAAGTTTTAAAATATTTCCTCTCAAGTAGTAGGCTGTATCTCTATACTCTTGGTTTTTTTTTCTCTGCTGTGTAGAAGTTTTTAGTTTAAATGCAGTTAAGTCTGTCTATTTATACTTGTGCTTCCTGCGTTTTTAAAATCTTATACCTAAAACTCACACCTGATCCAATATTATGAAGCATAGCCCCTATTTTTTATTATAGTAAATCCAGGGTGAAGATTTATGTTTAAATCTTTAATTCTTTTGGATTTGATTCTTGCTTATGATGAAAGATAAGGATTTAGTTACATTCTGCATTTGGATAGCTAATTTTTTCAGCAGTTTTGTTGAAAACTCTCTTCTCCCAGTTTGTGTTCATGGTGCTCTTGCCTATTAATAGAAATCAAGAAGTTGAGTCAACATAAATGTTTGTCAACAGATAAACAAATGAAAATTTTGGATGAATGTGTGGTGGACTTCTATGTTTAAAAAAATGAACCTCAGGGTAATGGCATATACATGTGATCCCAGTTTGAGTATGCCTGGGCAACTAAGTCATTTACCAAGTCCTTACCTCAAAATAAAAAAATAGAAATGGACTGAAGATGTAGTTCTGTGTGAAGGGCCTGGATTAAACTTCTATACTGAAAAAAGTAAGCAAGAGAAAAAAATCTTCTAATTCATGGCACATGAGTGAGCCGAGTGGACACTATGTAAGATGAATTAATCCATTCACAGAAAGATGAATATCATAAGATATTGGTACAAAGAGTCTAAAAGTGTTAATCCTTAAGACCACAGAGTAGCAAGCAGTTGTTACAAAAGGTTTGTTAGGGTGATGGGAGATACATTTGAGATGTTATTCAATGGGTACAAAGAAACAGTTAGATATAATTGGATATAACAAGTTCTATTATATAGTAGGATAAATTCAGACAATAATAAAGTACTGTATATTTCAAGGTGGCTACAAACAAGCATCCTGAATCTTTTCCTAACAAAAGAACAAAACATTTTTGTGACGGATATGCTAATTACCTTGACTTCATTATACAATGATTACAGGTGTTAAATTCTCACATTGTAATTCATAAACATATAATTAGCCTGTCAGTTACAAATAAAATTTTAAAAATAAGATTGCACATGGTAGGAAACTTTTAGAAAAGATGTTCCTTATGTTAAAGCAGAAAAAGTAAAATGACTCTTCTCCCTTTATGCAGTGCCCAGTAATTTTATGAGCTTGATTATGGATTGTTCTATAAACATTATCTGAGCAAGGACATTGATACTTCATGGATACACAACTGAAAATGTTCCCAAACTGGCTACCTTCAGGCTTGCTGTTCAGTGAAACAACAGTGTGACTTACTGGTGAATCTACTTATGATATGACAATTTGCTATGTCATATCATAAAATCATGATAAATTTTTTGTTTTTGAGACAGAGTCTGACTTTGTAGTTCAGACTGGCCCTGAGCTCACTATGTAGCCCAGGCAAGCCTAGAACTCAGAGTAATCCTCCTGCCTCTGCCTCCCAAATGCTGGGATTACAGGCATGAGCCACCACACCCAGCAGAATTATAATAATTTGAATGAAGAAGAAATATAAAATCCCTGGTAGCACATTGTTCATTGATCATTTAAAGCTAACTTTTAGTGATTTCATAAACTACAGATTCAGACACAAACTGTGAAATACAGCATCATTAGGAGATAGACTTTTTTTAATCCTCCTTATCATTAAATGGTTAACCTGGTTTTTAAAGCAATCATAGTATAATGTTGACTAATATTAAGCTTGTTATCTATGAAAAAACAAAATAAGTATTGGGGTAAAAAATGATGAACTTTAAGAATGATTGTAGTCATATAAAGGTAGTACAAGTTTTCATAAAATTGCATATTTTAAAAGCTACACTTGAAAATATGGTACTACTGAGATCACTGTGATACATCAATTTGATGGGAGTAAGCACCTCTAGATTACTAAGGCAACATCCTTGGTCTCTACGAGGGATACTTCCAGGACCCGACTGGTGTGTGAGTAGCAGGGTGAGAGACTGGACAAACCAGTTGCAGGTAGCCCCAGCCAGTAGGCTGGTAATGTGAATTGAGAAGAGGAAGAAGGAATTGTCATTGGTTTAAAAAACCTTCATTTTTCTTGAGCAGATGTGGTGTTTGCTGGTGTCTCTTGTGGACATTCAACTCCAGATGCCACATCTTGGCAAAGCAGTCTCTTTGATGTGACCTGGGAGTGTCCAGGTCTTTGGCTATAACTGGTGCCATCTCCTTGGCCCCTTTTGCTCTGTGGATTCCAACCCCATGGAATGAGCAGCAAACACTTCTCTGCTCTCCAGCACACTGACCATTATTGTGAACTCTTCTAGCTCTGAGTCAGAATGCCTACCTATTGAGAGTGGTTTATATTCTACTGATTGTGTTCCTTGCAGAAATCTCACCAATACAGAGTGTTCAATCTTAATTTTGAAAAATTTTAATTAAAATTAGTGGTACTAATTTTAGTACCAAAATTAGTACTAAATTAGTACCAAAATTAGTACTAAAATTAGTGGCACTAATTATTATTAGATATACATAGTCATCCCATGGAATTTGTACATGTACTTGGTATATATTAATTTCTGTCTTACTCATTCCATTCCTCCCCCTTAGACCCTTTTCCCCTCCTTATGTGCAAAAGGTTTGTTTCTATTTTATCTTGTTCTTGTTGTATTTTTCCCTTTCCCCTTCTCCTTTCCCTATTTTTCCTTTTCATATTATCTATTATACATTTTGGTCCCTTTCTTCATTTTTAAATTTTTTTTAATTTGACTTCGCATTCTCAGTTTCTCACTCTTTAGGAATGCTGTGATGCTTATACATGTGTGTCTGATTTCCCATAAGAGTATGGCCTCAAGGTGCATCCATTTAGCTATAAACTTCTTAAGTTTATCCTTTGTTATGGTTGACTAGTACTCTAATGTGTTTTTTTAAAAAAACTATATCCATTCATTGGTTGATTGGTGCCTGGGTCATTTCCAAGATTTAGCTATTATAAACAGTGCTGCTATGAACATAATTGTGTATATATCAAAATGATATGATGTTTTTAATTCTAGCCAGAAGTTAGCAAGAAAGTAGCTAGGTCAAATGGAACATATAGTCCTAAGTCTTTGAGAAATATCCCACTGATTTTCACAGTGGTTGCTCTAGTCTGACAGTTAAGAGGTTCTTTCTCTTCACAGCCCTGCCATCATCTGTCACTAATTAATTTTTTAATAGTGGCTATTCTCTTATTTTTTTTTTTTTTGAGACAGGATCTCACTTTGTAGTTCTGGTTGACCCAAAGCTCACTATGTAGCCCAGGCAAGCCTTGATCTCAGCAATCCTCTTGCCTCTGCGTCCTGAGTGCTGAGATTACACGGATGAGCCACTATCCCCAGCACTGTGGTATGTGGTACTGATTGCTGGTGGGCATGGGTGTGAGTCACAAAACCTGGTATTGTTTTATGTAGTTACCAGGATTCGAACCAAGGACATTGCGCTTACTAGGCAGGCACCGGAACCACTGGGCTAAATCTCCAGCCCTTCCCTTAAGTTTGAAACAATGTACCATTAAATTCTTCCAAAATATGGTGATTTACCTCTTTTTATACCATTAATTTATAAATAATGAGATGCATCATTCCTCATAAATATTAAATATGATTGCCAATTATATTACTTAAATTTAATATTGAGGACTTGTCAGCCTTCCCTGAATTTTAAATATAAACTTAAAAAGCAATTAACAGTGACACCTTTTGTTTTTTAGCTTTGAAGGCAAACATTAAAATATAGCTAGAAGGTCTGTGTTAGACAAGAACAGTTTTAATGCTCTGGCTTGGACTAGGGATGTCTTAGGCAGGCAGAATGTATGTGCTATTTGGGAGTTTCCAGCCTACTCTTAGGAATGTGATGATGTAATCATTTCAGGGAAAATGTCAGGCCCTTTTCCCTGCAGATCTGGTAGCAGCATTGCCCAGCTGTATACATAAAGGCTTCCTCTCCTTGAGTTGGATCATGAGCCTTAAGAGTTAATTTTATGTCCTTCCTCAAAAGTTTTCTACATTCTGGGATTTGGTACTTGGAGACTGGTTCATGCTCCTATGAAAATAAGAGATATTTCCAATTAATGAAAGTTTTAACTTCTGCCTTATACAAATGTACTGGGTACAAATTCCCCAGTGTTGAGTATGATTGTGAGCTATATATAAAAAGTACCAATATACCCTCATTAGGAATTAAACCCTTTTTTTACTGAAATATTTTAACGGACAATTGTTTTTAGTAATTAAAATAACTCCTTCTAGACCAGACCATGTATTCTTCAGCTCAGTGCCTAGCAAAGACAAATGCACAAACATAAAATTGCATTGAACACAGTATTATAATTATATTACACTACACCACAGGAGTGAAACCAGAAAAGCTGAATAAATTCCTACAAATTCAAAACCTACTAAAATGAAATAGAAAGTCTAAGTAGAATAATAATTGACAACAGGATGGGGTCTGTATCAGCAACACTGCAAGAAGAAATATCCAGATAACATCACTGGTAAATTCTACCGGACATTCAAAGTGGAAATAGAATACTAACAAGTGAGCCTTTCAAACTGACTTTTTTAGCCTAGTATCATCTTCATCCCAAAGAAAAACAGAAAACAAGAATATCACTGACAATCACACATGATAAAATCCTCCACAAAATAGTAACAAACATAATTTAGAAAATATTAGAAATGATAATATTAGAAATGATAATATACCAAGTTTTGTTAAAATGTCCATATTACCCAATACAATCTATATATTCAACAATTTTCTTATTGATATACTAGTAGCAGTTTTAAAATGAATAGAAAAAAAAATCTTAACATTTACACGGGTCTACAAAATATTCCCAACAGCCAACACAATTTTGATAAAAAAGAACAAAGCCTAGAGCAATAAAGTTTCTGTTTTGAGGGCTGGAGATTTAGCTCAGTGGTTCTGATGCTTGCCTCGCAAGCTCAAGGTCCTGAGTTGGATCCCTGGTAACCACATACAATGCTGGGCGTGGAGACTCATGCCCTCCAGCAATCAATACCACATACCACAGTGCCGGTGGCTCACGCCTATAATCCAGCACTTGGGAGGCAGAGGCAGGAGGATTGCTGAGTTGGGGCTCGCCTGGGCTACATAGTGAGCTGAGAGCCAGCCTGAACTACAAAGTGAGACCCTGTCGCAAAAAAAAAAAAAGTTTCTGTTTTGAAAACATAAATAAGTGGTGAACAAAATAATACTTGTGTAAAATCATATGGGTCCATGTGACATAATAGTTAACCCCACAATAGACCTACATGTGTATAATCAAGTAATACTTACAAAAAGGAGCTGAGAGCACACAATAGGCAGATTGTTTCTTCAAGAAATAATATTGAGAAATCCAAATGTTCAGATACAAAAACAAAGAAAACGGACCTCCATCTCACACTGCACTTATACATCAACTCAAAATGAATTAAAAATATAAACTGCACAACTGAAAAAGTCCTAAAAGGAAACATAAGGAAAATCTTATTGACACTTGCCTTAATAGTACTCTTGCACATGACAATAAAATATAAATAATTAAAGTAAAGATAAGAACTATTGCTAACTAAAAGCTTCTGCATACTAAAGGAGACAATAAAATGCAATCTATAAAATTATATATTAATATTTGCAAATTATATATGAATGTAGAAGGACAACTGTACAATTGAATGCCAAAAGTAAATAATATGATTTGATGAAAGGTAACTAAATGTTTTTCAAAAATTAAACTACATGGCCAGGAAGCATATGAAAACCTGCTTAACATTGTTAGTTATTAAAATGCAAGAAAAAACACATGATAAAACTTCATACTTTTATTAGAATGACTACTTAAAAAGAGATAAAAGATAAGTGTTGGGAAAGATGTGGAGAAGGGGGCTCTTATACACATGTTATATCCATATATATTAGTACATGCATTGTAAAAACAACATGGAGTTCCAGAATAAAAGGTAAATTTAAGACTATCATATGAGGTGCGATGTCAGCTTTAGGTACACACATAAGAAATTGAAAACTGAGTTCCAAAGAGATATCTGGATTGCCATGTTCATTGCAACCTTTTTCAAAGTAGCCAGAAGGTGAACACAATCCAACTATCCTGTAACAGATAAGTATGTGAACAAAAATCTCACTGTATTTATAACACACTATTTACCTTTAAGAAAGGAGGATCTATGACAGCATCAGAGGAGCTAACGCACAGTATGCATGGTGACATAAAGGAGACAGAGAGCTACTTCAGCATCTCATTACATCCAGAATCTAAAATAGTTAAAATAATAAAGAACACAATAAGCACTTCCAGTAGCCAAGAGGAGGAGGGAGTAGGGTAATGTTGGATCAATTACAATATTTCAGTTATGCAAGATGAACATGCTCTGAAGATCTATTTTATGGTATGGAAACTGTACTTAAAATGTTCTATTGTGTACTTGGAAATTGTCAAGAATACAGTTAAGTGTTCTTGCCACACACACACACACGTACACATAAATGTTTATACAATGCTGTTATAATTATATATTTAGATATTTACATAGTAGTTGACACATATTAATGTTTGCTTAGCTTAAATATGTGTAACAGTTATATATTAAAAATAACTCAATAGGGCCGGAGATTTAGCTCAGTGGCTCTGGTGCGTGCCTAGCAAGTGCAAGGTCCTGAGTTCGATCCCAGGTAACCACATAGAATGCTGCGCGTGGTGACTCACGCCCAGCAGCAATCAAAACCACATACCACAGTGCCAGGCGTGGTGGCTCACGCCTGTAATCCCAGCACTCAGGAGGCAGAGACAGGAGGATTGCTGAGTTCGAGGCTTGCCTGGGCTACATAGTGAGCTCAGGACTACAAAGTGAGCCTGGACTACAAAGCAAGACCCTGTCTCAAAAATAAAATAATAAAATAAAATAATAAAATAACTGAATAATCCTGCTTTGGAAAAGTAAAACTTAGCTACCAAAGATGAAAATAAATAAGCAAGTTCCTATGCTCTCATGGAAATTTGCAAGAACAAACTTCTGATAGCAGTTGGACACCTGTAAGGGCTTTGTTAGTAAATCTAGAAAAATCTTGACCTAGAAGATAAACTTAGTTTTTTAATCTGAATGTTTGAAAATATCTAATATATTTATTTCATTCAAGTTTTTCTTTGCTATCTAGTTCAGTCTGGCCTTGAACTTGCTATGGAGTCCAGCATACCCTCAAACTCCCTGCAGACCTCTTGACTGAGCCTCCCAGGACTACCCAGCCAAGATTATAGTCCTGGGCCACAACATTCACCTTCTAATACACTTTCTTGTAAGAAAGAAATCAGCTCTCTCTTACCGTCTGGTACATATAATAATTCAGCTAGATTTGTGAGTTATTTGTGTTGAGCTGGTGAAAAGCTTGAGGTCACTAAATTATTTTTAATTAAAATCTTCTATTGTTTCATGTGACTGTGTATTCCATAAAGAATATCATATTTTTAGTGAGGTATGAGTAGTACATTTCTTGGAAAAACAGTTTCTATATGGACTTCTATGTTTCACTTTTTCAAGCTATAATACCTCATGGTGAAGTTAGTCATTCGTTTTTTTATATTTTTGGATACTTGCTATCAGCAATTTCTTATTGCCTAATAGAGACCGTAAGCTAGTTAAGAGAGAAGTGAATTAGTGAGATTACTCCTTCATGTCTAAGGAGACAAAGTGTGTAGCTGTAAAATCTTTCTGATACTCCATAAAAAGATCGTTTATGCTCATATTTTGCTTAAACTTTATTTCTTTATAGTTGATTTAAATCCTGTCTTTTTCATATAACTCTTTGTAGTGATTAATATGGTAATGAGTACATAAAAATTGCTTAATATGTCTTTGTTGCACTGAATTAAGAATATCATGCTGCTGAAAACAGGACCTGAACATTGACACTGAAAGTAAATGCTTGGTTTATACTCACAGTGCTGTCTCTAGTTAACACTACACGGTCCAGATTTTGCCTATTATTGTTATTGTTATTATTGTAATGGAATTTTCTTTTAAAATATATTGAGGACTATATGCTATATTTTCTTAATTTATGGGCTTATGCTTGCCATTACCTTGTTATTGTTATTTCTATCTTCACTTTTCCAGTAGAAACAGTGGAATGCTCAAAGGAGAATTGACACTTTGACACCAGAATCTTCCTGAAACAACCATAATTCTCCTTTCTTTAGTGTGTTTTGAAAATATAAATGAATAAATTGTGGGAAAAATAGGAGAAATACAGAGAAACATGGTAGTAACTAAGAGTGTTCAAAAGCTACCTGGTCTCTTGTGAGAAATGATTGATTTCCTTAAAAACTTTGATCTCAAATATTTTCAGACTCTGTCACGCAGATCATATTCTGTTGGAAAAGAGCCCATCAAAGTTCAAATTGGTCTCTGCTTCTGGAACCATGGCTGTTATTTTATCTTCTCACTTAGCATTCCATTCTCATCTCATCTAGTCTTTCTACTGCTACACCACGGGGCTGCTTTCTTCCCGGGGAACTGCCAATAGTAAGCAGTCCTCTCCAAGCAGGAGAGTTGAGTAAGACTTACCTTGACATTACAATCAGCACACTTTCATTTGTTTTTCTCTTATCTCTTTTACTCTCATACTTTCTTTGCATATGTAACTAAAATCTTGAGGATGAAGCTACTCTGAGTTTACTTCTTTGGTCAGTTTTTCAGTCTGCCTGGTGATTGGACTAGCTGCAAAAACAAGTGGGTCGATCTCAGTCCCACAAAACAATCTATTTATTCAAAGAGCAGCTTCCAAACTCAGCCCTCTGAGGACAATGATTTCAGTCAAAACTTACTGTTTTTTGGTTCAACATCTAACTACTGTACCTTCTTAGCTACTGTTCAGTGGCGGGTATGTTGACTAAGACTTTTCCTAGAGCTCTAACTCCCTGCATTCCTGGCACCTGATCTTTTGTAATAGCTAGAATAACCATTGCATTGAAACCTAGGGAAATATTTCTATCCCAGTCAAGTCTATTCTTATTCCATTAACTTGAAAAATTTTCCTTCTATTTTTTTTATTATTGCCACACTCTAAGTGCTTAACAATTTGTTGGATCAAACATTTTTGGAGATATAACTCCAGTAATTAATAAAGGACTGAACTTCTCTCAGTCTTCTGGCTCTTGTAATGTTTCATAAAGTGAAAGATACCTGGCTCTTCATAAACCCCTGAGATATTTAGAGTAAGTTATTTTGTGGTGGTACTGCTATCTTTCTCTCCATTTTCATGTTTAGTTCATATTATATTTCAAGACCGTCTTTTGCAAATCTTTCTTCTTTTTCAGAAATAGATTTGTCCTGTGTCTGAAGATCACTATCTCCTGAGCTATGTATCTCTTATGTTATTTTGAAATATACATTTGCTTTTTTTGTTTACTGATTAACATTTTGCACAGTACCCATGTCGACTTTAATCCTATTACCAAGAATTTTCAAGTATAGGCTTTCTTAACTGCACATAATCTGGCTTTTCCAATATATGGTTCTCTGCATTATGGAAATCTCATATACATTTTTTGGGCCTTAATCATTTTGCATACTGAACTTCTTAACTAATAAATGTGTTACCCAACTTATTCAGTGATTTATAAAATTCATCTCAATCAATATGTATGATGATGAAAATAATTCAGTGACAGAGTTTAGTTAGATAGATAGAAATTAAATCCTATATAGAAATTAAAGCCTGAAATCAACTACTACAACTACTAGATATTAATGTGTTCCTCATAGTGTATAAAGAGATCATGGAGAATTATTGTTATATGCTTTTAATGACAAAGTAGTATTCATCTGTACAAGCATGGCATATCCAAAGAATTACCACATAAACCTAGTTAAAATTATTTTTAAAAACTCAATCTTTAAAAAATGGCTTAAATGTGAGTCTTGTTTAGCATTTTGCCAGCATCATCAAACCAAGTCTAACTTCATCTTTGCTGGGTTCTTCACTTCAACTGCCGGCTGCAATATGTCATCATATAGAATGTTCTGGTGACCGCTTAATGAAATCATTAATTTAATTTAATCATTTGTTTAATTTTGAATCTGTTGCTGTTTAATTAAATATTTAAATGGAGACTATATTTGTACCTAGCTAAAATATACATTCAATATCTGACCTGTACTAGAGAACATAGTTTAAGACCCACAAAAAATGAAAAGTTATATTATTGTTTTCTTCACTCTTCTCCAGTTCTTTAGAATTTGTTGTCCACTTGTGCAGATAGACCACAAATGGTATACTAAGGATCATATGCTGCTTCATAAACCGGGTCAATTTCTAGAAATTGTGGAAATAAAAAAATGTTCAAATGATATTTTAGAGACAAAATATAAAGCAAGGAATCACTCATTGTTTCTGAAGAAATTCAGGGATCCATGAACTGAAAAGTTGAACATTTGGGAAGATAAATAGGAAACTGACTGTTTCAGTGAGAACTAGATCTTGGAATTCTTGGTTGCTACTTTAAGAAATTTTCACTATTTTTCTCTTGCCATACTTTTGAAAATAAAATTATAAGATGGTGTCCTTTACATATTCATTTGGTTGCATGCTGTTTTAGGTGTTATATTTAAATTATGCTTAGGAGGGCCGGACGTTTAGCTTAGTGGTTTGGGTGCCTGCCTAGCAAGTGCAAGGTCCCTGGTTCGATCCCCGGTAACCACATACAACAATACCAGGCATGGTGACTCACACCAGCAGCAATCAGGAGCTAAACTGATATTTCATTTTTTCATCAAAAATGGCAAAGATTCATTATATGTTACATTAACTTTTTTTTTACTGGCAAAATTATACTAGATGTATAATTCCATATTCTCCTGGTTTTCTCAAGTGTGTACATGTATGTTAGTGCAGGTTATTATCTCTTAGGTCTATTTTTAAGGAAGTCATCTTGGCACTTTCCTTGTTCAAGGGTGTCTATGAATTTCACTTAGAGGGTCTGCCCCTTAAGAGGTGCAGCCAGAACCCCAGACATCCCCTACGCTGGTGATTTTAGTCTTATAGAAAATATTTTCCTGTTTTGTTGAAATGCATCCAGCAGTTTTGTATTCAGCTTATAAGTAACCATCTTTATGCATGCACATTTTCTTCTGGTGTCTGGTTTATGGGAATTTATCACTGGGACAGGGACCTGTCTACTCCTTCTCCTTTGTTCTGTCTGTGCATGTGACATTTGTATTGATTATACCAGTTAGAAAACTGCAAGCAAGACAATCCTTTCTTTTTAAATGACTTAATCATCAAATTTAGTTTAATATTTGCATATTTACACATGCACTTCCACCCATCCCACACATTTACAAGCTTTCCACTTAGGAATCATTAACACTGATCTTCTCGTATGATAAAATATGGCTGGTCATTTGACCAGTTTCTGAAAGCTTTCCACTGAGATTATTTACCAGCCTGTTTTCAGCACTCATTTAGAAAATAGGCATAGGAAAACTCATTTGGAGTAAATTCCAATTATTGTAGAGTAGGCCATAGTCCAAATATTCTTGAACTCTGAAATACTTAGCATCATTAAATTTACCTCCTTCAGCAGTTAAACGTCAGTGGAGTCATCTTGCAAGTCATTAAAATAGAGTATTAAAAAATGATGAAATGTTGATGCACTTTTAAAGTTTCCTGTAGTGAAAGCTGATTTTTAAACTTTGCATCTAATTTGCTTCTGTTGATGTACATGAGCTCCTGGGCTCTGTGTGGCCTTTAGATGTTGCTCAGTAAACGAACTTCAGAATTTACTACCAACTTGATAGTGTTTTTCAAGTTAGTGAAGCCAAACTGTAATGCAACAATGTCCCTAAAGAAAAAGCAAACTCATTAGTCTGCAAGTGTTATGGTCCTCTAATCAAATCAATTGCAACTTGTGCTCCTTTTATTGTAATACATCACTCTCTTTAAAATAGCATTCAGCTATCTGTAATGATTTTTCACCTATTTCCACACAATATCCTGGAAAACGGGACTGACAATTCAGAAAAATGAAGCTCAAATTTGGAAATTTGTGTAAGAGTTAGTAACATTTTCTTTGAATATAGAAAACTCTGCCTACAGATCCTCCATTTCCTCCCTAGAGAAATGGGAAGGAAAAAAATATGTTCTTCCAATTTACCTGTAAGTAGCTGAAAGCCAAGGTTTGGGAGAAAGCTGATGTAACAACAAACTGCGATAATGAACAAAAATTGTACCCCTGTATCTTGCCTTCATTCATTGAGAAATGTTACAGCTGCTTTATTTTTAAATTTTTTTTACAGCTGCTTTTGACTGTTTGTTGGTACTTAATCTTAGAGTAAAATACAATATAATGTTTTCAGTAGCTAAAAGCACCATAAGCTGAATTGAACATGAATAAAAGTTAAATATTCTGTACCAGACACAGGGGTATAATGATGACATTGTTGTCACTGGAGCAAGTAATGAACTGATATTAAGAACATTTTTACTTCCACGGCCAATAAAGGATCATCAAAACTCTCTATCTAGGTAAATTATTTCCCTAAGTATACCCAAGAGGCGATGCACAAATGGAAGACTCTGATTCTTTAACTTCGAGCTCTCAAAATGTGCTTGCAAGTATTTTGCTTCACTCATAGTTTATTCCCTCTCCAAATTGATAGGTAAGAGGGGGAAATCCCTGTCTGCAAAACGGTCAAGAACAGAAACCTGGATTTTCTTCCCCTTTGGTTTGGTTTCTTAAATCACGGTGCTTGCTTCCTGCCACACAGTTTGAGCGCGGTGTCATTCCACTTGCCTTCTTGATGCTTGAAGAGGTTTTGAGCGGCGATACAGAAGCTGTCTCCTCACTGGTGTTTATCCATTTCTGTCAACTAAAGACTTACTCAAAATTAATGTGACACATCGCAGAATTTTAAAACGAGATGAACTGAGAAACTATAAGGTCTTTCCATCCAACAGAGTTCAGAGGTAGAGAAAGTGGTGCTGATCTTTCCTCGGGTGCAGTGATCATCAGCTGATCTTGCTCTGCTCTTTCCCTGCGCAGACGGGACAAATCGTTGTTTTTCTCTCCCTGTGGTAATTTACATACCGAAGGATCCACGTAAAAGGGATCACAACGTCCTGGATTGCTCTGCTTGTGATGTTAGCTTGTTGAACTCAATACTATGAAGAATTTATGACCAATATATTTCAAATTGCTAATTCTCAAACTGTTGAATGTATACCCTTTCCTCACAATGAGCACAATATGTTTTATAAAAGAATTGTGTGACCCTTGAAACATTCCTTAATGGAAATTTTAAATAAAATAATTGTACATCAGGGTTAGAGTCGCCACTCAGTCAGTGTTTGTCTGTCGTATGCAAAGTCTCAGTTTCGATTCCCTAATAAGGCCCCTTTCGGTAAATACCACTCACGACTTAGTCCCATACCGGTGAGTGAGTCTCTGCTCAAGGATATGAGCGCTGATGGGCTTAAATACCACGAGCCTCTTTGTCAGAAGCCTCACAACAGAGCAGAGAAGGAAGCGATAAAATGAATGAGTTTCAGAAAAGCAAAGAAAAGGTGAAAGAAGTCGAGTTTTCTGCCTTGACCATTTGGTAAAGAATAATGGGTACAAATTGTGGAAAGTGCTGGGAGGGAAACATATAAATCTGCAATAAACATTCTAAAAGAATGCCCCATGGTGATATGAAAAAAAAAAATGAGACAGAGTTTACATAGAACTGAAAGGCAAAGAAAGACGCTGAGGAAAAAAAAAAAAAGACTGAGCAAAGATATTTAATTTTACATTTCAGCAATGGCAGTATTTCAACAAAGATAGGATAAAGTACGCTAAAATTATTATATTATTCTAAAAATTTATTGTGGGCATTATATTAGAAAAATCAAGGTGGTTGGGTAGGCAAGGGGCACAAGTGGAAGAAGATAGAGTTGGCTTGTACTTTGAATGTAAGATGAGTGGTACTTTATGATGGAGTTAGGGTACAGAAAGTTTATTTCAAGCTCTGTCTTAAATAATTGTAGGCTTATAGGTACTCAGTGCCAAAATATAGAATCAGAGCAGGGATAATGTATAACCATAATAATTTCCTAAGCCTGATAATCTT